>NRDT01000139.1:0-14428 GCA_004124955.1 Starmerella riodocensis
GGGGCTGCTCGCCAAGGCGCGCGAGGATGGGCGGCATCGTGTGCAGGCGCTGCTCGGCGGGGCCGTCCTGCGCGTGGAGCGGCGGCGCGCCCTCGTGCTCGCGCAGCGCCGGCTGGCCGTGGTCCGCCGGCCGGTCGATCAGGGCTCCGCCGGCCGCGCCCGGATTCTCAGCGCCGGGCGCGGCCGGCGTGCCGGAAGCGCTGCCCTGCGGAGCAGAAGTCTCGTCGGGCTTGTCCATCGGAGGGTCCTCGCTCAACGTGCTTTGCCGTGCGCTGTGCGATGGGGAAAGAAAGATGCAGCCCGGCCCAAGGGTGATCCGCCTAGAGGGGGCAGGACGAGGGCACGGGGTCGTCGATACTTACTCCCTGGGCAAGGGCGTGCCTCAAACGGTCACGTGCATGTGACCTGAACGGTGTGTGGTTTTTAACGCTTTTGGGCCCGGCCGGCGTCTGACACTCAGCCTGCGCGCCGTGGGGGAGGAGCAGGCCAAGCGGGACCGAACGGGACCGTGGTGGGGATGGACCCACGCATTGTATATTAAAAGCCCAATACTAGCGATACGTAGAGCGGAAAATAGAGACGTACGGGAGTCAAGAGAGCGTGCGTGCGCGAGCTCTCGCAATCCTCGCGCAAGACACAGCCGAGCCCCTGTCGGTCCATCGGCAAAGCGCACCGGAATGGCGCCGCGCAGCCGGAACTCGTTACTCACGCAGCGGTCGCAACGCTGCGTTTTGTCGGCAGTCGGCGCGCGCAGCCCGCCTCGATGTGCAATGACTGCGTCGCTCCGCCCTACGCTATCCGTGACCCCCGCCCTCCCCGCGCACGCGCGCCTGAGCAGCCCACAAGCGTGCCCAGCGGTGTGCCCAGAGGTGTGCCCAGCGGTGTGCCCACAGGTGCACACAGGCGCACCCAGGCGCACAGACGTCGATCAAAGCCACGTGATCACGAAGACACGATACCGCAGCTTGTGCGACCGAAAGGCGGGCGGGCCCTGCCGTCCTGGCCCTCCCCCCGTCTCGCGGGTAGGCACGTTAGGGGAAAAAGTGCGAGGCGCGAAGTTGAGCATAGGCACCCCCCCACTGCAGGCGCCACCGGATCAAGGGCCCACGAGATGAACGCGCCGGACCGTTTCGAGCTGTTCCTGCTGCCCGACGGCGTGCAGAAGGTGGAGGTCTCCGCCGACCAGCGCATGCCGAACGCGGCGTTCATCAAGTTCGAGCGCGAGGACCACACGCTGGGCAACATGCTGACGGCGCAGCTGCAGCAGGACCCGCGCGTGCTCTACGCGGCGTACAAGGTCGAGCACCCGCTGTTCGCGAACTTCGTCATGCGCGTGCAGACCGAGGACGGCTACTCGCCGCGCGAGGCGCTGCGCAACGCGTGCCAGAGCCTCATCGGCCAGCTCAAGGTGCTGCACCGCAAGTTCAAGGCGGAGTACGGCCTGAAGTCGATGCTCGGCGACAACTAGGCGCGGCCGGGCGGCGGCCAGGCGGGGCACGCCGCGGCGGGCGGCAGCCAGTCTAATTGTGCATGTGTATATATACGAATATAACAAGCTTTTCGCTGGCCGAACCCCGCTGGCCGAATTTCGCTGGCCGCGTTCGTTAAAAAATGCGCCGGCCTCGAACGCACGCATGCGTCGCCTGCGTCGCCCATGTCGCCATCGCCGCCGTGGCGGGCGCGGTGTGTTTCGCGAGGGGCCTCCCGCCAGGGTACCCTAGCACTGTCCAGCAGTACATGCACTTTCGCCGCTGGATGTCGACCGCAGGACCCGTGGAGGCTGCGCTCCGGCGCAAGATCACGGAGGGGCTGCACCCGACGCTGCTCGAGATCGCCAACGACAGCCGGTTCCATGCGCACCACGCGGGCATGCGCGGGTCCACGAACACCGTCGAGTCGCACTTCCGCATGACGATCGTGAGCAGCGAGTTCGCGGGCAAGTCGAAGCCCGTGCGGCACCGCATGGTGTACCGGCTCATTGCCGAGGAGATGAGCCGCCCGAACGGCGTGCACGCCGTGCAGATGACCACGAAGACGCCCGAGGAGACGGCGCAGGACAAGCTGAAGGAGGCCGCCAGCGAGACCTCGAGCGAGGCCGCGAGCTAGACACCGGGCACAAAGCAAGCGCGGCCACAGTTGGCCCGCCAACTCTTTATTTATATAAAAGTTCGTAGCCATATACATTACGAACGAGACTGCGCATGGGAGCCCGCACGGAGGTGCGCGAGCGCTCTTCGAGAGAGGTGTTACTAGAGTAACATTAGTACGTTTAAATAATTATGCAACCAATTTAAGCCTTAGCGACGGCCTTGCGCACGTTGATGGAGCGCTTCTTTCGCAGCACCTGGACCTGGAAGCGGTCGAAGTCGGTGAGCTGGAGGCGGCGCTCGCGGCGGGCGAGGTTCTTGGCCCACGCGGACTCGGCCCACTGCTTCTGGACGCCCGAGGCGGCCCACTTCTTGGCGAGTACGCCGTGGTTGACGCCGCGGGGGACGTTGGGAATGACGTGCGGGGTCAGCGTGACGTGCGCGAGAATGACGCCCTGGCGCGCGACCTCTGGGCCGTCAACGAGCGCGCGCTTGTGGTCGATGATCTCGACGACGGCGGCAAGCTTGCCGGCGTCTTTGCCCTTGTTAATGAGGACAAGGCGACCAGCCTCGACCAAACGCCAGTTGATGCTCTTCACTACAGTCTCAGTCGACATGGTTCCCTGTGTTTGACCTGAAAGATCGAGTTCGTCAACCACAGTGGTGAGGATTCCTCCCGCGCGCTGAGTGGGGACGCGATACGCTCGACGCCCGCCTGAGTGGGACGGCCACGTCCACGTGGTAGGGCCGCGAAGCCCTACTGAGTAAGCATCGAGCACGGACGCTCACCAACGCGCTCGCTCGCGCCAGCATGAGTAAAGCGAAGGCCCGCCAACCTCGCACAGTATTTTGGTGGCTGCACACATTATGAGTGAAGGGCCAGCGTACAGCGCCGCGCCGCTCAATGGCTATCGACTTGCGCGCGGCTAGCCTGCTGCCTCAACGCCGGCGTTGTTAGTCAGCATATGTCAGTGCCTGCCCGCGTCCCCTGCGCTGTGCGCCTCAATATATCAAGGGCGGGAGCGAACTAGTCGAGTTTCCTTCTCAGGTTTAAATTCCCGATGATGCCTTTGTAATTTGCGATTGAGCGCGTTGGTTGCACAACGCACATGATACCAAACAAACCTGAGGGTAACTTTTCGAAAGCTGCATGTGGCACTGCGCGCGCCTGTGGCCTGCCGCGCTTGTATTAACTACTTTAGTACGCGAAGTATCACACATACTACATGTGGTAGTGCGCGCCGCTTGTATATACATCTAATGCTGTATCTTTTTTTCGCAATTGAGTACGCACGCAGGATTGAGTCTACCATTGTCGTTCATATAAGCTTGCAGCGCGCGTGCGCGAGCTGCGAGGGTGTATAGTCTATCATTAAATGCGCTCGTATCAAATCTATGTTCAGGCGGCGTTGAGCTTCGGGGCGCGCCAGCGCTCCTTGTCGGGGACGTGCTCCCAGACGAAGCGCGCCATTGGCACGGCCACGGTCGTGCCGGCGTCCATGGCCCACAGCACGTCGAGGTGCGAGTAGCTCGGCAGGCTCACGACCTCGAGCCGCTCCTTGACGTCGGGCTCGTGGTTGTGGATGCGGTTGATGAGGCGGTCCGGCAGCACGAGGTCGTCGCGGCCGCACGCGAAGACCTGCAGCGCCGGGAACGAGGCGTCGAACCACTTCGTGTTCTCGTTGAGGAAGATGCACTTGCGCGCGCCGAAGCCGCCCTTGCCGAGCCACCAGAACATGAGCTTCGCGCTCACGAACACGGGCGCGAAGATGAAGTTGCGGTCGCGGTAGCGGCGGTCCCACAGCGAGTCGTTCCAGCCGAGCATGTAGTTGAACACGATGTACGCGGCGAACGTGAACGGCTTCAGCGGGATCACGCGCCGCGTCTCGCCCATGAGCCCGATGAACGCGTGGTAGCCCGCCATGACGCGGTACGCGGGCTCGTGCACGCGCAGCATGCGCAGGAACCAGCGGTCGATGAGCGGGCCCGCGTAGACGGCCGGCGCCAGCGCCGAGAAGCTGGAGACCGCGCCGCCGAGGCCGCCCACGCCGCCGTGGTCCGCGCGAGCCAGCGCGAGGAACGTCTGCGTGGTGCCCTGCGAGTGCGCCGCCACGGCGATGCGCGCCGCGCCGGTCTGCTTGCGGATGTACTCGACCATGGCCGGCACGTCCTTCGTCGCGAGCTCGGCCATGCTCCAGTCCCACATCCGCGCCGAGTGGCGCGCGTGCTTGATGTGCCGCGCCTTGAACCCGCCGCGGTTGTTGCCGAGCCAGACGTCGTAGCCGAGCCGGCTCAGAATGAGCCCGACCGCCTCGGGTCCGGCCGTGCAGTACGCCGAGCTCGACTGCATGAGCCCCGGGATGAGCAGCACGGGGTAGCGCGGCTTCTCCTCGTCCTCGGGGGCGTCCGCGCGCGGCGGCACGACGCGGTTGATCGCCAGGATGTGGCCGTCCGCCGTGAGCACGTCGTGGCTCTCGAGGCCGAACCCCTCGAGCTCCAGGTAGTAGCCCAAGTCGAACGTCAGCTTGCGCGCCTGCTTCGAGAGGCGCTCCGACTCGGCGCGCTGCGAGGAGCGCTTCGTGCCCGTGTTCACGAGCGCCAGCACGAACAGCATCATGAGGTAGAAGAAGCCGAACAGCGCGGACGAGACCGCGCACAGGCCGTGCCGTACGGTTGCTAGCGGCGCCATTCGCGGGGGGGAGCCTGCCGTGTGCACACCACTCTCGCGCGTCTGCGTCACGTCGCACGCAGAAACACGCACCGAGAAACGCCGGCGGCAGGCCAGCTTACGGATTAGGGTCGGCGCGCGCCCAGGACACGCGCGCCCTGGTCCCAACTCTCGACGCGGCATTTAGCACCTTCCGCATTGGGCCGGCCTCGCCTCTCCCCAGGCAGGCCCGCGCCCAAGGGTTGCGAGCAGCCTGCGCAGCGGCGCAGACGAAGCACACGCTGTGCACGCGCCAAGCGGTGTGAGCACACGCTGTGTAAACACTGTATAAACGCTGCGTAAACGCTGTGTAAACACCACGCAAGCGCTGCGCAAGCGCTGGGCGAGCGCCCAATGCTAAACACACGCTACGTCGCAAGAAGCCCGCAGCGCGCACTGCGAGCTCACCTTGGGAATGCTGCGTACTGGGCACTGTGGGGCTCCTTGGCCTACCTTGATTGAGGTGTGTCCACCTGGAGCCCACGTCAGGCCCACGTAGTTCATGCAGGCGAGGCGCGCTTACCGTTCGTTAACGATTCGCCAGCGCTTACGCGCGCCTGTGGGGAGTTTACGCTGGGCTCAGCGCCAACGGCCACGTCGCCAAGCTTATCGGCCGTCCCGCGTCTGCCTCGACGCTACTCCTCGCCTCGCTCTTTCAGTGGTGAGAGCTCGCTGAGAAGGGGGCCCGTCCCGCTTCTGGCAAACCCATTGCCCTCGAGCGGCTACTCAACGGCTCGCGCGCCGCGCCTCAGCGCTGCGCACTCGAGAGCTTTCACGACAGCTAGGACGCAACGGCCCGGCCAGCGGCGCGGCGGTGTGACTAATCGCGCTTTTTTGGTGGTGGTGGCAGGCAGCCCTCGCGGCGCCCTTGGGCGCCCTTGGGCGTGGCCGCCAGCCAGCGACTCGCATCACCGTTAGAAGGGGACCCGCGGCGCCCCTACCCGGGCCGCCGCGAGATCCACCAACTACCATGCGCCAGGGCGTCCGCAGACTCGCAAAGGGCGTCGGCGCGGTGGCGCTGGGCTACGGCGGGTACACGGCCGGCGTGCAGCTGTACGCGGCGAACGAGATCTCGCGCCGCGCGGAGCTGCCCGACCTCACCGAGAAGTTCGCGCCCATCCGCGTGTTTGGCCGGTACGTGAACCCGTTCCCGGAGTACCGCCACCAGACGCTGTTCGAGTTCGGCTTCCGCCGCGTGGCCGAGCTGTTCACGTTCACGGAGCCCGGCGCGGTGCCTGTCGACCGCGCGCTGCTCGACGCGGCGCTGCCGGTCTACCGGCCGGACTTCGCGCGGCGCGGCGGCAACGCGCTGAGCGTGACCTGGATCGGGCAGAGCTGCACGTTCGCGCAGCTGCCCGGCGGCGTGAACGTGCTGACGGATCCGATGTTCGCGAACCACGTCGTCAGCCCGCGCATGGGCCCCCAGCGGCTCGTGCCCGCGCCGTGCCAGCCTGCGGAGCTGCCGCAGCCCGGCGTCGTGCTCGTCTCGCACGACCACCAGGACCACCTCGATCTCGGCGCGGCCGCGCAGCTCGCGCGGCCGGGCACGACGTGGGTCGTCCCCACGGGCGTTGGCAAGCACCTGCCCGCGTCCGCGCAGGTCGTCGAGATGTCGTGGTGGGAGAAGATTCCGCTGCCGAACGTGGACCCCGCGCTCGGCTACGAGGTCGCCTGCACGCCGGCCATGCACTGGTCCGGGCGCGCGCTGTACGACTCGAACACGACGCTGTGGTGCTCGTTCCTCGTGCTGCGCCACGGGCGGCCGCTGTTCTTCCACGCCGGCGACAGCGGGTACAGCCCCGAGCTCTACAAGAGCATCGCCAAGGTGTACGGCCCGGGCTGCGACGTCGCCGTCGTGCCCTGCGGCGCGTACGACCCGCGCTGGCACCTGCGCTCGCAGCACATGGCGCCCTTCGAGAGCATCGAGACCATGCTCGACCTCGGCGCGCGCAAGCTCGTCGGCGTGCACTGGGGCACCTTCGTCATGAGCGAGGAGCCCTTCGACGAGCCGCCGAAGCTGCTCGCCGCCCTCGCGCACGAGGTCGAGCGCAGCGGCGACGTCGTCGCGCCGCAGCTGGGCCGGACCATCTCGTTCGACCTCGACAAACTGCATACAAAATAGCCTCACGGGGCTGCTGCACATAGCATATACATATAGACACACACTTATAGGCTTATCAGCCGAGTTTTCTCCTAAACTGCACAACAATCTAGACCACAGGTGCTCGGCCCGCTACCGCCCGCCACAGCCCGCCAATGCGCGCACTGTTGCGCAAGCTGCTGCGCGTGTCACCAGGCACGTCGCTAGGCACGTCACCAGGTGCGCTGCTTGGCACGCTGTTAGGCACGCTGCTTGACACGCTGCGCTGCGTCGCAATCTGCGATGGCGCCGCTACGACGCGCTGCTACGCGCTGAGTTGATGTAGAACTGCAGGAGCTATAAAACAAACAAACAATACATGTGTGAGCAAACTTACAGCGGCGAGGAAGCGGGCTGCCCGGCAGGCAGAACGCGCCGCACATGCTGGGGAGGAGGCAAGGTCCGCTCCATAGACAAAATTCCGAGCATGCGCGCCGCTGTCTCGTCTATCCTACAACCCTCTCAGCGCCCTCGCCGTGAGCGATCCTTGCTACGCCAGTTCCGCCTAACTGGGGACCGTGCCGGCCGCGCCCAAATAAGCCCGTATTAGATGCCTCGTCGGGTAGCGTGGCTAGCGCCTCTTCCGCACGCTTGGTGTGGTCCGCCAGCCGCGAGCACCGCCGCAAGCGCTGTAGCCTGCCGCACCGGCCTGCCGCACCAGCCTGCCGCCAGGCTCCATCGCTCTTCGAGCGTTGAAGCCTCGAAGCGCCTCGATGGCGCGCGCCCTACTGCAACTGGTCGAGCGACATTGGAGAACGAAGAACGTGAACTTCACTGCGGACTAGGAGGAGGAGTTTCAAAGCGCGGGCGCAGGCCAACAATGCCATGTTTAGTGTCACACATTGGAGGGCGGCCTCTCAAGGGAGGACGCCCGCTATAGAGGGTGCCACACAGTGCCGCTCGCGACTAGCAGCATGCATCACAGAGCGGAGCGTCGCAGAATGTGGGGAGGAAAATGTGTGTGCGAGTGTGTGTGGGGTGTGTGGGGTGCGTGAATATGTACTATTGCCGTGAGGCTGCCTTCTGCTTGGCCACTTGTTGCGCAATATGGCTAGGTACGAGTTTGTCCTTCAGATCCGGTCGAATCTCCAGCTCCATGTCTGTGAAATTAAATAATGACGGCAGAGCGCGGTCCGGCTCCATGGGGTTGCGCCAGTTTGGTATCATCGTGTCTGGGTTCCGCAGCTCGTCGAAGTACGGGTCCGTGAGCACCTCGATGGCGGACGGCCGCTTGTCGGGCGAGTATTCGAGCATGGACTTCAGCAGGTCAATTGAGTCTTGCGTGGCGCGCTTGAAGACGCGCGAGAGCGGGTGCGGTCGTATCTGGGGGAAGCGCTGCTCCGAATTATGGTGGGGATTCATGGCCTTGATCTGGTCGCGCGTGGGCGTGCCCAGCACCTTGATGATCTCCACGAGCTGGTCGATCCCGTTTCCGCCAGGGAACAGGGGCTTGCCCAGCATGAGCTCGGCCATGACGCACACGCCGCTCCACACGTCGATTTTGGTTGTGTAGTTGATCGCCCC
Organism: Starmerella riodocensis; assembly: GCA_004124955.1. Lineage (NCBI taxonomy): Eukaryota > Fungi > Ascomycota > Dipodascomycetes > Dipodascales > Trichomonascaceae > Starmerella > Starmerella riodocensis. The sequence goes on from NRDT01000139.1 coordinate 8,459, forward strand.
GAATATGAGCTCCGGCGCGCGGTAGTACCGCGAGCAGATATACGAGACGTTCGGCTCGCCCCACACGAGCACCTTGGCGCTGCCGAAGTCGCACAGCTTGAGCACGCCGGTCCGCGGGTCGCACAGCAGGTTGCTGGGCTTGATGTCGCGGTGGCAGATGCCGAGCGCGTGGATGTACGCCAGCGAGCGGAAGAGCTGGTACGTGAACAGCTTGACGACGATGTTGGGCATGCTCTGGCGCGCGCGCGCGAACCACAGCGACTCGGAGTCGACGGTGCCCGGCATGTACTCTAGAACCAGGTTCAGGTAGACCTCCTCGCTCTCGCTGCTGAAGAAGTAGGCATGCAGATTGACGATGTTTTCGTGGCGCACGTTGCGCATGATCTCCAGCTCGCGGTTCTTGAAGCGGCGGTCCTGGAGCACGCGCTTGATGGCCACCTCCTCGCCGGACGGAATGAGCCGCGCCTGGAAGACCAAGCCGAACGAGCCGTTGCCGATCACCTGCTGCTGCTGGTAGCGCAGCTCAATAGTCTCGTCATTGTCACCCCGTCGCACTTGTTGCCTTACTTCAGACATGTCGGAGGCTGAGGATATGAAGTGGGGAATTGGAAGCAACTAAGTGTGGTAGCGGTCGTGGGCAAGGGTCGAGAAAGGAGGGGTGTGGTGGTGGACAAGGGACTTGCAAAGGTTCTGATACATGGCCGTTTGGCATGCACAGGCGCGGCTAATTTTTCTATGGACTATATAGGGCGCGCCGCGGGTGGGCTGGCCGCACACGCGCAGGCCGCGCCCGACACGAGGCCCCGTATTTTTCCTCTTTGGCCCCGCGCGTGGGACCGTGCGCTGCGTAACTATGTGACTTTTTTTTGCAGCTGACCAGCAGATAGTGACTTCGCGATGTCGGGGCTAGGGCCGTCGTTGGCTGTCAGTAGTGTTTGTACTTGCCTTACCGCGTACTGTCGGGATCGGGCCCTGCTTTGCAGCTCGCCCGCCCTAGCCCACACTACGTAGCACGCCCCTTGGGAGAGTAGAACCCAGGGCAGGGTCTGAGCGACCTATTACGTGGTGCAGCGCAGAGGCAGCCCGCCGCGTTTCGCCTGGAGGGGGGGTGGGAGAAAAGGCTGTGCTCAAGCAGTGCGGGCGGGCGGCTCGTTGAGCCGTCGGGCCGAGCGCGCGCGCTGGGCACCACATGCTGTGAGCGCGCGCGCGCGCGCGCTTTTTTTTTATACTGGAATCCCCATTCCTCTTGCAGGTGGGCAGCGGCAGGCCGGGGCTCTCTAACGGTTCGCAGCGGCTCAACAAATCGAAAAAGGCCGGATCCGCCAGGCGCGCAATGCGGCTGCCGCCGCTCTCGCCGCGCCTTAGCTCCGGCACAGGCTACGGCGCTGCTGCGCACACGTCATGAGGGCAGGCTGCTTACGCCAGCCCTTAAGTAAGTGATCGCGGTTCTCCGTCCGTAACGCTTCTGCTGCCGCATTGCCGCAGTGCATGCGTGGGGGTGTGTGCAATGCGCGCGATTTTCTGGCGGGAGGATCTTTCCGCCGGCGGTGGGGGGTGGAGCCTGATACTGCAGGGGGGCGCCTCCGTTTAGGAACCCCAAAATCATAGAACGCTACATAGGTATTTTGCAACGTTAACTCCCCCGCCCGCGTCGCCAACGCGCCCGCATGACGGGGCCAGGTGACCTCGCCGTGGGCTCGAGCGCGGCGAGGCCTCGCATTCTCTCAATGCGCGAAAACCGCTCTCCACGGATCGAGGACAGCGCCTGCAGCGCGGCCGCAGCCTCGGCTAGCAGCAGGCGGCTGCAGCTGCAACGCTCGCGGTCACACACACACACGCGCATGCGTAGGCCCGCCGCAGGTGTTTAGGCTGCTGCTGCCCAAGCGTCGCTGCCCAAGCGTCTGCCCAAGCGGGCTGCCTAAGCGGCTGCTGCTGCCTAAGCGGCTGCCCAGGCGGCTGGACCCGGCTACGGCTAGCAAGTATTTCACATGATCCACATCTCTGCGAAAAGGTGGCTGCGCCGTGCTACGGACAGTGCTGATCGCGGGAGCGGCAAGAGCGATCTGCAGCAGCAGCCCACCGTGGAAGCAGCAGCCTAGGTAGAGCAGCAGCAGCAGCCGACGCACGCGCAGCACGTTCACGCGCGCCACCACTGAGGAATCGCAGGTCTGCAGCGGACATTGGAGGACCCTACGCGGACTGGACGCCCCCACTAGACGCCAATTGGATTGCGGGGAGGCCGAGCGATGCAGTATTTCGAGTGGGCATTCGGCAAGCGCATGACGCCGCAGGAGCGGCTGCGCAAGCACCAGCGGGCGCTCGAGCGCACGCAGCGCGAGCTCGACCGCGAGCGGGCGCGGCTGGAGACGCAGGAGAAGACGCTGATCGCGGACATCAAGAAGGCCGCGCGCGACGGGCACGGCTCGTCGGCGAAGGTGATGGCGAAAGACCTTGTGCGCACGCGCAACTACATCCAGAAGTTCTACACGATGAAGACGCAGCTGCAGGCGATCTCGCTGCGCATCCAGACGGTGCGCGGCAACCAGCAGATGGCGCAGAGCATGCAGGGCGCGTCGAAGCTGCTGGGCAGCATGAACCGCCAGATGAACCTGCCGTCGCTGGCGCGCATTGCGATGGAGTTCGAGCGCGAGACGGACATGATGGACCAGCGGCAGGAGATGATGGACGACGCGCTCGAGGACGGCATCGGCGCGGACGAGGCCGAGGAGGAGAGCGACGAGATCGTCGCGAAGGTGTTCGACGAGATCGGCATCGATCTCAATCAGCAGCTCGGCGCCGCGCCGTCGGGCATCCAGAAGGCCGACGCCGAGGCGAGCACCGACCTCGAGGCGCGCCTCGAGAGCCTCAAGAGGTAGCCTGACTCAAGCGCAAGAGAAGCTGGCGTGCGCGCGCGAAGAGCAGCAAGAGCGAGCGCAAGGAGCGAGCGCAAGAAGCAAGCCAGGCGCGAAACCGACCGCTAGTGCCGGCCCATACAGTCAGCCTCTGGAACTAATCGCTTGGGTTGGCCCTTTGAGAGTTAGCCACGTAGAGACGAGCCAGAGAGCTGATCGAGGAAAAGCATCGGCGTTCTAATAACTGGCGGGCCTCGCCGCCAGACACCTACTATGTACTAATGTTACTAAATGTACGACTTCGCCTTGAGGTAGTCGAAGACGGTCTTGACGCCGTCCTCGACGGACTGCGTGTGCGTGAGGACGACCTCGGCGCGCTCGGGCCGCTCATACGGCGCGGAGATGCCGGTGAACTCCTTGATCTCGCCCGCGCGCGCCTTCTTGTAGAGCCCCTTCGGGTCGCGCTGCTCGGCGACCTCGACGGGCACGTCGACGAAGACCTCGACGAAGGGCAGCCCCGCGGCCTCGTGCAGCTCGCGCGCCTGCTGGCGGTCGGCCTTGTACGGCGAGATGAACGACGTGATGGCGACGGCCGTGGAGTCCGCGAACAGCTTCGCGACCTCGCCGATGCGGCGGATGTTCTCGTTGCGGTCGGCCTCGCTGAAGCCGAGGTTCTTGTTCAGGCCGAAGCGCACGTTGTCGCCGTCGAGCCGGTACGCGTTCACGCCCTGCTGCAGCAGGTGCTGCTCGAGCGCCGTCGCGACCGTGCTCTTCCCGCTCGCGCTGAGCCCCGTGAACCACACGGTGAGCCCGCGCTGCTTCGTGAGCTGCGCGCGCTCGGCGTGCGTGAGGCCGGGGTGCCAGGTGATGTTCGTGGCCATCTCGTTTGGTCGTGCGGTGGGTGCGCTTCGAGGCGGGTGCGTGTGCGCGCGTGAGTGTCCGTCTGCGCCGCGCCGTTCCTCGAGGATTGCGTCATTGCATGCGCAGCGCCCGCGCAGCGGGCCTGCGCAGAGGGGAGCGCTCGGCCCTAGCCCTGAGGCCGAATCGGTGCGAGTGTATTAACGTATCGGGAGCTACGGAGCTCGGCTATGTACTGAGAGAGTTGGGGTGGGACGCGCAGCGCGGTACGCGGCCGCTTGTCTATGTAGATGGGGATGTGAGTGCCTGCCTTGCCTGCGCGGAGCGGTGTGGCGATTGAGCTTTTGCGGTGCACATTGTGCAGCGTACCTGGTAAATGCGCTATGCCGTGCGCTTGATAAACGTGGTGTACCTGTTCCATGCGCTTTACAAACGCGGTATACCATGCGCATCCGGCTTCGCGCGTCCCGCTGCGCGGTTCGCAGCTTAGCACGCCGCGCAGCACGCCGCAAAGTACGCAGCAGCAGGCACTATGACGGTGGAGCGCGCGGGTAGCACGCTCGAGGAGGGGTGCGCGAGTAGAGCCAGCCTACTGCGGCGCGGGCTGCGCCGCGGCGTCGGCGGGGCCCGTCTCCGCGGCGCCCTCACTCTCGCCGTGCTCGGCGCCGGTCGCTAGCTCAGCCGTGCTGACGACGAGCGTCTCGCTGAGCTCGCGCCCGCGGCGCACCTTGCCCATGACGTTCTCGACGTCGCGCGCGAGGGCCTCAGCGCCGGGCACGCCGCAGACGAGGAGGCCCTCGCGGCCGAGCACGAGGTCCTCGTGCGCGAGCTTGAGCATGCCGTTGCGCGGCTTCTCGACGAGCGCCGGCAGCAGCTCCTTGACCGCCTGCACGGTCTTGGGGAGGTTGCCCTGGTGCTGCTCGCCGAATTTAAGCTTGTACTGCGCGAGGCCGTACAGGTAGGGCAGCTCGCGCGCGAGCCCGAGGTTGGAGCGGCTGTATAGCTTGTTGAGCATGCTCTTGGAGCGCGCCGAGAGGTGCGGCACGCGCAGCGCGTAGATGCGCAGCGCGGCGTTGTAGAAGTCCTGCTGCAGCAGCGGCTTGAACGGGCGCAGGTTCTCGGTGAGCTGGTGCAGCACCGTCTGGAAGTTCCCCGCGGCGGCGGCGCGCTTGAGGAAGATGGGGCCGAGGTTCACGTCGAAGTTCTTGCCGAGCCAGCGGTCCTTGAGGCACTCCTGCACGTACGCGACGGCCTCCTCGATCTCGGCCGGCGCGCGCGACGTCGTCGCGAGCACGCGCAGGTCCTGCTTCGACGGTGGGCCGTCGAACAGCCGCGGCGCGAGCTCGACGCGGCGCGTGCGCGCGCCGAGCGCCATGTCGTGGTGCAGCGGCTCGTCGCGCGCGCGCAGCTCGGCGGCCTGCGTCTGCCGGAACACGAGCTCGCGCAGCCGCTTGTTGAGCTGCGTGTACAGAATCGCGCTCTCGATCTTCTCGAGGCTCGCCGCGCGCGCGCCCTGCTTCAGCTCCGCGAAGAGCTCGAGCTGGTCCTGCGGGACCGACGCCAGCAGCACGGCGCGCGCGGCCTCGGTCCGCACGTGGCCGAGCTCGTGCTTCGTCGTCGTCGCCGTCGAGTATACGCGCCGCGAGGCGTGCCGCAGAAGTCCAAGCATGCGCTCAAGGTGCTGGAGGTGTGTGGCCCGCGCTACGCCCGCAGTTCTTTCACGCCGGTGGGTGACTAAGCACGTCATCGTCTACCACCATTACCACCACTACCACCACATACATACGCACCGCGCATATATCCCAGCACCACCACCACCCCACATTGGCAAGCTTTAGTGCTTCCCACCATCTCCTCCAAAGCCCAACTAGTTCCCTGCTGCAGGCCTAGAGACGGCTAGGCATCTCTCCTCGTCCACAAACGCAATTGGCCGGGCCCGGGCGCATGGTCTTGAGATGGCGCGCGTTGTAGTGTATCTGCGCTTCGCGCGCAACCGCAACGGGTTCCAGGACCCGCCGACGGTGGAGTGGGACGCGCAGAAGGAGCGGGAGCTGTGGGGCATGCTGAAGAACACGAACACGGACTTCGAGTGGCACGCGCTCGCGGAGCACTTCGGCGTGTCGCTCGTGTACATCCTGCAGCAGGCCGCGTGGCTGTACGAGAAGGAGCTGGGCGCGCTGCGCAAGCGCATGAGCCGCATCTCGGCGACGCTGCCCGGCGAGCCGCTGCCCGTGCTGGCCGCGGCCGGCGCCGCCGCCCC
>NRDT01000141.1:0-14121 GCA_004124955.1 Starmerella riodocensis
ATGCTCGAGGCCCCAAGCGAGCGCTGTGGGGGGCAGCAAGAGGCGCGAAGCGCCCCAAATTGCCGGCCGCGGGCATGGACGGCCCAGACCGCGAGCACAGGCGCCAATGCGCATACCTCGCTTCGTCGAACTGCGTCTCACAACGAGGAGGGAATAGAGGATATACTATGCCTACACCTATATTTTCCAAACGCCGAGGAGTGCATGGCGTCACGTGGAGTACAGCGCGATAGCTCTTTGTATCGGCTACAGAGCTCGCTAGACGAGCCTACGTACCACTAAAGCCCAGAGCTGCCAACGCAATGCTCGTATAGGTGCCAATTCCTAGTGTGCGCGCGTCTCGCTGCGCGCGCAATCGGAGCTAATAGCATTTAGAGCTGCGCGCGTGCTTTGCGCAGAGAGATAGTGGTGATGACACACACCGCTGCCCAGCCGCTAGAGATATCGACATGAACAGTCTGCTGCTCGTGCGGGTTGCGGGCCTGGTCGGCGGCGCGCGCGCCGAGGAGAGCACGCTGAACCGGTGGCTGCTGAAGCTCGGCGAGCTGCGGCTGCCCAGCAAGGCCAGCGTCATCCCCGACGGGCGCACGTGGGGCGACCTCACGTTCTTCGAGCGCGTGCGCGTGTACGACTGGACGACGGAGCTCTACGTGCTGCTCACGTTCGTCGTGTTCATCGCGTTCTACGTCTGGGGCTCGAGCACGAACCGGGCGCGCGTGTACAAGTTCGTCGACGCGGTGCGCCCGACGCTCGACGAGAACTTCGGCTACGTCGGCTGCGCGCCGGGCAAGCTCGTCGTCAAGGACAGCGACTCGCGCTACACGACGTACGCGTCCGGCCGCGCGAACGTCGAGAGCCTGCTCGCGCGCTTCCGCCTCAGCGACCGCCAGAACATCATGAACTACACCGTCGGCCTCGTCGTGCCCGCCCTCGCCAGCATCGACGGCCGCCCGGACCACATCGAGATCACACTCACGCCCACGGACCCGCGCGCGATCGAGCCGGGCATCTTCGGTATCGCCAACAAGGACAACTTGCAGGAGGCCCAGGAGGAGAACTACTTCTTCACCGTCGCCAAGGCGCTCGACTCCGACGCGCTCCCGCGCAGCTTCATCTTCATTCTCGAGCACGCGGACCAGGTCGGCGCGCTGCTCACGCCCGAGCTCGCGCGCGCGCTCGCGCTCGAGGGCGCCGACAAGGTCGTGCGCTGGCTCGGGTACAGCGACGTGCCCGCCAAGGCGCCCAAGACGGAGCAGGACGTGAGCGGCTACCGCAGGCTCACGCTCAACCTCGCCTACCCGCGCAACGCCGCGCAGTACGAGGCGGCGCGCCAGGTGCTCGCCGCCGCGCTGGGGCTCGTCGACACGCTCGTCGCCAAGCCCGCCTTCCGCGCGTCCACGCTCAAGCGCGTCAAAGCCAACCGCGACGCCGAGGTCGCCAAGATCCGCCGCGTCGAGGAGGCCGCCAAGAAGGAGGAGCTCGAGGCGCGCAAGGCCGAGGAGCGCCGCGAGGCCGCGCGCCGCGAGCGCTCGCTCAGCGAGAAGGAGCAGCGCAGGCTGCAGAAGAAGGAGCAGGAGAAGACGGCGCGCAAGCAGCGGCAAAGGATGCAGAAGAAGGCCTGAGCGCCTGCCGACGCTCGACGCCGTGTCGCGCCCGCTCAAGCGGTGGGCTCGTACAGCCCACATAATTAATTAGTTGCCTTTAATATCTTAGCTTAGTCCAGTCAGACCTGTTGTTTGCCTTTTTTTCGAGGGACGCTGCGCCTGAGATGGCCCACTGCTCATGCTCATGCATGGGCTGCAATTGCACACCGTTCGAGCAGCTTCTGAAACCACCTCTTTCAGCCCGCAAGCGCCGTGTGCATGCGCGTAAAGCTCGACATTCACTAGCTTACGTTTGTTCGCCGTTCGCTGGCGCTCGGCGGCTGTGCAGTAACTGCGCCCGCGAGCACGGCCCGCGCCGCCGCTACGTATGCAGTACCTTCCATCCCCGTCCGATCGGCGTGCGGAAGCCGTCGATGTATCCGCTCCCTATCGCTTCCCACAGCACCTGCTCCAGCGCAAGGCCCCGAAAATCGTACCAGTACTTCTTCGCCCCCTCGAGCCGCTCCTTGATAACAGACTCAGGCAGCTCCCGGAACTTACGATTCCCCTTTAGGATCGTCTGGAGCAGCCAGGTGCGCGCCTGCCGGATCAGCTTCAGCAGCCTGCCCTGACCGACAATGGCCAGCTGGTGCACGCCGGCTTTCCCGGGATTCACCACAAGGAGCCCCTGGCTCACGGCCAGGCCCACGTCCACGCCCGCTCGCACGAGCTCGTCCACCTCAAACCACTGCGCGTCTGGCCGGGACCGGCACAGACTCGCCAGCGGCGCGTTCAACGGCTCCACCATGCGGTAGAACTCGCCAGCCTCCATGACCAGGTCGAGCGACCCGTCGTGCGCGTTCGTAGATATGATCCGTACAGCGCCGTGCATGGCCGCCGCGTTCACGGCACGATCAATGCGAGTGGCGCGGTTCGGAAAAATGCCGTAGATGTGACCGAGGGACACGGCTTGTGGCACGCTCGCGCGAAACTCCGCCGCCTCGGCTACGACCTTGGGACCGATCGCAAAGCTCCCGTTGTCCTTACGCGGGAACTCGGCCCATCGGTGGCTGAGCAAGCTCCTGCACACTAGACAGATATCCAGATCCTCCGCTGAACGAATCTCAGCCGGGCGGAAGTCCTTGAGTTGCCCTGTGTACTCTAATGGCTCCTTGATGGCCCTGTCATTGCGCAAATCGTCCTTCTGCTTCTCAATTTGCTTGAGAATTTGCGCGTCGCCGGGGAACAGCGGCGCCTGAGGTTTTCGCCGCGATTTGCTGAACCGGGAAGTACCTGTTATTTTGAAAGGTGTCGGCATCTTCTTGCGGGCGGCGGCGCCAATCGATTCGCCAGGTAGTGCTGCCTGACTACCCCCCAGCTAGACAGACTCCTAATCAGGTAGAGCCCTCTTCCGCTACTGCGGCTGATGGGATCACACAACACTTGCTCTTGGTAAAAGCTGTCAAGCAATGCTTTTCAGAGGCTCATTACTGCATTCATACGCCACCAATTGCTGGTCCTGTTATGTAGGCCGAACTCTATAACAAACCTGGAAAAAAAATATACTGTGCCCGAAATCAGATTCGAACTGATAACCTCAGCATATCCTGTGAATACGAGTGCCGCGCTCTACCATTGGAGCTATTCGGGCTAGCCATATGCCGCGCCGCACGTATCGTGTCGGCCACAGCGAGATTTCGACGTCTTACTGCTCTGAAAAGCTGTACATGTAGCGAGCGGTCGAGCGAGTCACATGCGCCGATCGTCTACCTGCAAGTCTGCATTCCAACGTTAATAAATTTACTTATCGTCCGGAAGGGTTTTGAAACCCGCCCGAGAAGAAAGTGACTAACACGACCGCGCATCGGGTCCGTTTCGGCTCACCGACCCGCCACACTGGTGATTCAAACTGACAGGTCAGAAGTTACATACATGAAGTTACAAAATGGCGCTCTTTACTGGGTGGCGCATTAACAGAGGAAGGACTCCTTGAGGTTTGCCAGACATGTGGTCGAGCGCCGGCCCACGACGAAGCGAGGGCGTTAGTCACAGCAGGCTAAGCTTGGGCTGCGGGCGCAGCCGGGGTAGTGGTCGCAGGCGCAGGCTCGGGGTTAGGCACCGTGTTCTGCCCTGGTATGTTTGGATTTCTCAGCCCAAGGGAAGGTTCCTCTACCGCCAGCTGATCAACAAGACCATTATTGGGAGGCGGGGCCTTCTTGTCGCTGCGGAAGATGCCTCTGATCTTGTTGTCGAAATTGCCACCCGTGCCTCCCCTTCCCTCGCTGTAGTACTGATAGTAGTCCAATGCAACTAGCGCTAGTAGTAAGAACCAGCTCAGGAACAGGAAAGCAATACCAGCGCGGAACAAACCACACTTGCCATCGACTCCCATAAAGTGGCAAATGCCAACTATGTCGGCTAGAGAGCTTGCAGCAGCAAGATAAAGCACAAAGTTGACGGTGTCGATAGCAATCAGTATCCAGATGTTGTAGAGACTTCGCGCAAATAGCAAGAAGATACCCACGAATACCGAGAAGATTAGGCCGATTACTGTCGCTGCGATCCCAAGGTTCACACGAGAGTAACTGTAACCAAGGGAGTTGATGTTGCCTTCAATGCCCAAGGCAATGATAGTGAACAGGAACAGCCATACGCGGAGGGCGACATTCAGTAGTTGCAGCTGGGAGAGAGAATTAAACATGCTTCAGATCTAGGTTACGCGAGCCTGTATTTCTTTATTGAGCGGGGAAGTCCCTCATATATATACCCGTGTTTCCGGCTTTGAGTCGCCGCCGTTGTGCTGCAGGTTCCGCGGGGCTGCTTAATCCAAGGTAGGGTTCTATTGTCGTGATGTAAGATCATCGGGCCCTGAGGGTAAGGTCTCGATGCACGCATGTGCAGTATAAGGCGTGCGGAGGTATCAAAAACCCTATTAAGCGGATCGCTGACTAGCTAGCGACAGCGATTTGAATGTCACAAAAACTGGGTCTCTGCAGATCGCTAAAGCGAGCGTTCCCTCCAGTTGCTGTTTCTTCTTGAGGCCTTGTAGCTCGAAAAAATACCTCAACTAAGCCGCCTTTCAGTGGCCTCTTCCTGAGATTTCGGATCCACAGTGTGCCCAGGGATCATTTGATTCTCCGATCCATCAACAGCAGAGGAACTAGCGTGTGAGCTGATTATATAGTAGCCTAGAGGTTATCAACCTGCCCATTTTGATGTCATGGAGCTAGTTGGCTCTATCCAGTTAAGGAACACCTGCCCTTAGGCTGTGGGGTGGGCGCCAAGCAACACAGCGCATCAAATTTATATCTCGAATAGAGAGAGCCAAAAGGAGCTATGATTTGTGCATCGTATCTAATGTGGCAGGTTTCCAAAAGTGAGCAAGTAACCATAACGTTCGCCAACCTCTGTCTGCTAGTTTATTCTTGAAGAAAATTAGTCATACCGTCAACTCTAACTTGAGCCACTTCTGCTTATCTGTGCTCGTAACATGAATGCTCGAAAATTTAATCGGAGAAATTTTCAGTGTGCATCGCCGTGCACTCAGACTTCGTTCGCGGCGCCACTGAGCTCTGATGTTCGTAGCCCTGACGTGTTTTCATACCCCTGCCCTTAGCACCACAAAATTCGTCAAAGCATTGTAAGTCACTGGGCTAGGGGCGGTCGCAATAAGCAAGGCTCCGTTACAAAGCGTACCTTGCTCGCCATAAGCCTACGAGGAGTGGGCAATATAATACGAGCTGAAACCGGGCTGCCGACGTGTCTGAGGCCCGGATTTAGGACATCTAAGTCAGGCAGAACGGGCACCCAAAGCATTGTAGGCGATCCCATGTTTAGCGCGGCGCGATCTCAATCGCTCAAGGCCATGAGCTTGACCCATGCAAGCCGATTGACGCGAGCGCCGCAGCGGGCTAACTTCCCAGCGCGTTTATGACTAGAATCGTCGCATGCAAGGGTTTGAACCTACCCGACAAAGTGTAAACAAAAACCCTAGTCAAAGCACCAAAAATTAATTTTCATAATTATTATACTATTGTAATGCTATGAATCTCGACATTATCGATTTATGGAGGGTCCTAGACGCGATCGGCACGTTACAACCAGAGACCTTTGAGTCTATAAACCACATGCATGTCTTTGTGATCGTAGATCTCAAAGAAAACGTAAGTAAGCAACATGAGCTGGTTCATGCCTGGGCAGCAGGAGGAGCCTCTGGCACGTGCGTAGACTGTGGCGAAGGCTCCTCGACCGCGACCTGGTTGGCAAAGCCGGTCGGTGGGGCCTCCTTGTTGCGGCGGAAGTGAGTCGCAGGCCTCCTGACGTTGCTGTCGTAGCCGTAGTTCGAGCCACCCCCGGTGCCCTCACTGAAGAACTGGTAGATCTCCAGCAGCATAACGAAAAATAGAATAATCCAGTCCATGTAAAGGAAGGCAATTCCCGCACGGAACATGCCACACTTGCCGCCTCGCGCCGGGTCATGGCACACATGACGCTGCTCTGTGAGAGATGCCGATGCAGACAGGTAAAGAGCAAAACTGATGAAGTCCATGCCGAAGAGGAGCCACACGTTGTAGAGGCTCCCAACGAAAATGAAGAACCAAGGCACAAACACGGAGAGCACCAGTCCGATGACAGATGCCGCAATGCCTAGGTTCACACGAGCAATATTATAGCGAATTGTATGCAAGTGACCTTCAATGCCGAGTGAAATGACGGTGAACATGAAGAGCCAGACCCTAAGGCCGGCGTTGAACAACTGAAGAGTCGAAACCGAATTGAACATAGTCTCGAATGGCTGGACAAAAACCTGTAGAAAAAATCTAAAGAAGGAGGGGATCCTTGCTTATTTATACTTGCCACACCCCTATTCCGGCCTTGGGACGGCCGTTGTTCTGCAAGGCCGGTAGGGCTGGTGGGTAGTGTGCAGGTAGGGTTCATCTGTCATGATGGAAGAACCCGATGCCCTGAGGGTAAGGCCTGAGGCGCGCATGTGCGCCGTGCGATGGAGCAAGAGCGCGAAAAATGAGCCAAGGGGGCTAAAGTCGTTTGAAGTAAGGTAGAAATACGCGACTATCTTATATGAAAGCGTTTGATACATGCTTTGGCCAAAGCAGCCACTTTTCCTTTTCTTCCGATCTGACTACACAGACCAGGGCAAGGTATCAAGACAGGAAGCAACCAAGAAACCGATAGAAATTTAAACTTTGCTCGCTGAGACTTCGCTAAGCCTAGACTCCACCGATCAGCTTCTAAGCCTCGAGGTGTGTACGGCGCGTGCAGATAACCTTTGCTTGCAGAAATAACGCTGATCACTGGGCGGTTGATTTTATTCTGGACCGGAAGACGCTAAGAACAATCGGGAATAAAATCGAAACACGTAATTATATAATCCTGGTCGCCACAGGTACGGTTACGCCGTTAGACCCTAACATCATAATTTGCAGGGGGCGTCCGCATGTGGTGTGTGAGTCGCGGGTATACGATCAATCATTCGAGAATCCTCAGCTCTCGTGCCATGTCTCACATGGATATTTTCGACACTGCAATGCCAACATCGCTTCTCAATCCCGCGAATCACGCCACATCTCGAACGTACGGAGGTCTGAGAGCAGCAATGGTCTAGATCTAGAGATGTAGGCTTTTGAGGCCTTCTAAACAAGGTGGGTGTTCAGCACATTTCTCCATTGGAGTGAGCAGGTTTCTAGGGTTAACGGCTTTCAGCAAATCAGGTAATTTCAATGGCTAGTCGGTAACCCGTATAGCGGTAAGGGCCGCGGGCGGGGTACTTAGGCAACAGGCGCAACAGAGCAGGGGGGGGTGGGTGTTCGCGGGGAGAAGCAGTCGCGTCGGGGAGCGCTTACGTATTAAAAGGAACCAGGAAGGTTCATTACGGTCGCTCGACCACCTAGGTTAGGGGTGGCGTTGTGCGGGGTGACTAGAGCGAGCTGTGGATGCTGGTCCCATAGATAAGGACGGTGGCTCACCTCTCTGGGAGGCGGCGCTATTTAAACAACGTGGCCGTAGTGTTAATTGCAACAGCAGATGAAGGTCCTCGTAATTGGGGCGGGAATAATGGGCCGTGGAATTGTCTACGTGGCAGCGGCGCGCGCAGAACTTCCAGTCGTGTGTGTAGATTCCAACGCGAAAGTGCTTGCAAGTAGCAAGGATTACGTTCGGCGAATCGCTGAACGTGAGAAGCGAGACCCCGCAGAGCTCCTCTCTCGAATTGTGTGGGAGGACTCACTCGACAGAGCGCTCCAGGACAAGGAGATTTCGTTTGTGATCGAAGCGGTTTCTGAGAATCTCGAACTCAAACGCAAGATCTTTGCCAATCTCGTTAAGAACTCTGCACCTAAAGCTATACTTGCCACAAACACGTCCAGTATTCCAATCACAATCATCGCGGAGTCCGTCGCACCCGAGCACCGCTCCAGAATCATTGGGATGCACTTCTTCAATCCCGTCCCTCGCGTCACGGGCATGGAAGTCATTCTCACAAAGTACACCTCGCCTGAAGTGATGGACGAAACTCTTGCTGTCGCTCGGAAGATGGATCGGAAGGTCAGCGTATGCAAGCTGGACATAGCGGGATTCCTCGTCAATCGAATCCTCAACGCGAATCTTCTTGAAGCACTAAATTTGCTGGAGCAGAATGCTGGAACTCCACAAGATATTGATGAGATCATGAAGAACGCGGCGGGATTTCCTATTGGCCCTTTCAAGCTTACTGACATGATCGGGTTGGACACCGCAGCAGCAGTAGCGCATACCATCTTCGAACAATCAGGGCAAAACCCCAGGTACAAGCCGAGCAAGTTCCTGGACGATATGGTGAAGTCCGGAAACCTTGGAATGAAGACGGGGAAAGGCTTCTACACCTACCACAAGCTTTAGATATACGTAGTTGACTGGATCAAGCGCCTTTTTTGATCCAGTTTAATGATTGAATAGTTGCGTGCCATCGTGACACCATGGGGGTCCCAATTAGCCTGCTTAACATGCTTACCTACCGTAAGGCCTGAGCGAATAATGCTACGAGATTTTTTATGACAACCGAATGGTCAAAGAACTTCCTAACATAATAGTAGCGTTTATGTGTGAGATGTGCTGGCCGTTGCAGCGTCGTGTCTCTGCTCTTAGAATCGCCGGTGATCAGAGCTATTTCACGAGACTGTCCTTGGCCCTTGCCCATAATTAAGAACACTATAGTTTGACGCGACGCGCACTCGGCGGGCCATTGCGCATCCAGGGGATGGAAGAGGCAGGAACGGTGGATCCAGAGATCCAGGCCACTATTTCCAACCTGGTCTCCGCGCTTGGAGGACTGGATTCTTCTGGCCACAAGTATAAGCTAGGCGACGAGGCCCTGGAGTGCCTGAGAGACCTCCGCAAATGGCTGCAAAACTATGACTCCAAGCATGACCGTCTCGAAGTGGCCTGCGCAATAGCGCACACATCACTGGTAACAAGCGACATCCCAGCAATATTGGGCATGTGGGAAACTACTTTGCGCAAGAAGAACGACCCCTATCTGGATCGCATCGCACTAGCCTGTCTGGAGCTCCTTGTCCCCCTGACTTGGCCCATCGATATTCTGGGAAAGGAGGCGTCCGTTGACCATTTCGGCCAGATAATGTTCCTGAAGAATAGTCAGAAAATCTACAAGGAGAAACTAGTCCTCCACAAGTCACACGGGCTCTTCAAGACAGTCATCCGGATGGCTGCACCATCCCTCAAAGTAGCTTACAAGGACCGGGAACCGCGAGATGAAGGAATTTTGACGCTTGTTTGCTCGTTCTTCCGGAATATCTTGGCGATCACTGGTGACCACCAAGACCGGGCCCTGGCAGTGGAGGAGTTTCAGAGGCAGAAAGTTCTTGATTTCATTTTGACTTTAGCTGCGGGGCTCGGCTCGTCTTTGAGCGCGCAGTTTGACGCGCAAGATACTCTCGTGGCCGAATGCGTCTACCATTTACTCAAAGGTATCGATGTCGCACGACTGTATGGCCTAGACTCGCAAGACGTGACCATCTCCGACGTGTTCAATCAAAACTTAAAGGGTCTCCTGGAAAGAGAGACCAACGAAGTACTGGGCTCACAGAAACCTTCGCGACACTCCCGGTTTGGAACCCTGATTGCGATGAGAGAGGACGACGGGCGATCTCAGCCCATAACCAGCCAGAGAGGGCTGTCAGGCGATCTGTCTGCCGCTCTGGCGCTGATCGACCAGAAAAAAAAGTGGCACGCCCCTCGTCTGCGGGAGGCGGCCGACGAAACAGAGAAGATGAGTTACATGCCCTCTGCCGCTACAATCAATGGCAGCGCCGAGGCGTTGAAATCATTAAGACAATTCACAAATGAGTTCTTGGATTCGAGTTACAACCCATTATTTCTCAAAATCAGGAAGCTCATCGAGAGACAGCAGAGCCCAAGGGTGGCTACCCCGCAGCCTCTGGTCCATTTCTGCTATCTGACTGGATGGTTTATCGCTGCAGAGCGATGTAGAGCGCAATCGGAAGGCCGCGCCATGGACTTCAAACTTGTAGGGGTGAGCCTGAGCAAGCCTTCATTCAGCATCGTCATGAGCCTCATCAGGCGCGGGCTGGAGCCAGGTGATCTGCGGAGTACCGATCTTGTGCACGCCGCCATGTTCAGCTTTCGCCATATACTAACGACTATCAGGGACATGAGCTATAGCGAAAACGCCCAGTTCAGAGACGCTGGTGAAGGCATGAAGTCGCGGCTTTTCTACGAGGACACTTGGTTGCAGTGCCTAGCCAGCTTGCCGCGCTCGTCCCACCGCAAATCACTGGCATATACCTGTGAGACCATCAGAGTCACACACATCATTTTGAAAATGTTGGGAGAGTACGCGAAGCAGCACTCACTAATGTTTGTGAGGGGACGGCAACAGAGGAAGAGCCGACTCTCTGGCGCCACGGACGAAGATGGCAGCGGTGGTAGTGAAACGATCACGAACGAGCGCCGCTTCTCATTTGACAAGTTCGTGCTCAAATACATCAATGCACCCACTATCGAGGCATACGAGCGGGTGCTTGCGAACTTCAATGACGTGAGTGAGGAGGTCGTCCTTCAAGTGTTCGCGTTCCTCCGCCAGACTTACGCCAAATCTTCGTGCAAGGCCTTGTTCTATCGCCTTTCTTTCATGCAGATTCTAACCTATTTGATCCGTCCCAACGGTCTCCCCGAGAAGTGTAAGGCTCGTGAGGTTGCCAGCAAGTTCGTGAAGTTTTACGTCAAAAACTTCTGCCAGACCGCGCGCGAGATGCCGTCACTACACATTGCGGTCAACGAGACCTTACTGCACGATGATATGTTCTATTACGACCACGGGGGGCAAAGCAAGGAGAAATTCAGGAGGCCGAAGCATGAGCTAGAGCTCTCTCGGAGAGCCGTCAAAGAGTTTTCGCCGGAGAAGCAGATGGCCGTAATCGTAGCTGCCCTCATCGACAGTGGCAAAGAATCGGAGCTCAGGTGGATCCAAAGAGAGTTTGGCAAGTTCATAGAGGAGTCCAGCGAGGCCAGCGACTCCCAGCAGCGTCTGTTCACCGAAGACCGCGAGCAATTGAAAACAGTACACAATGACGCCTTATTGAGGCTGATGCTACGCTCTCTCGGTCTCTTGGTCAATATGAGTGTTGGACAAATACGAATCCCCGGCAGTCTCGACAAGCTTCAGCTGATCGAGCAGCTGCAGTGGATCAACAAGTATCAGAGCCAGCCCGTCGAGTTCCCCGACAACCGAGTTGCTATGGACTTTATAAGAATTGAGGGCCAAGACAACTCCGACGATGACCTTGACGAGGACGCTGCTGCTGCGGACCGAGGCCTGCGCCCTCGTGCCGCCAGTTCGGGAGCGATAGCCGACCAAGGCCTCGATCCCACGTCGGACTCGCACGCCGATCCGCACGCCGATATGCACGCTGACACGCTTGCTGGAGACCTCTTTGTGGAGCAGGCCTCGCCTGTCTCACCACCGAAACGAACGCGCCCTGGAGACGAGGTGGATGTAGCGAGTGCAGACGACGAAGTCGTGCGGCCCTACAAACGGCACCACGCAATAAGTGACGACGACGACGACTCGAACTAGGTCGACAACGACGAGTGAGCTTATAGAATAGATCGTTGTAAGTAGCAAAATTAATTACAGGCCGTACTTGCGCGCTCGGCTTTGCTTCGAGTTGGTGCAATGCGGGTTCGTAGCCGTGGCTGGTGCAGGAGAGAGTCAGGCCAGGTTATCGAAACCGCTTGAGCGGCTGAGCAGTCACTCGGCTCCAGTCAGT
Source organism: Starmerella riodocensis (assembly GCA_004124955.1). Taxonomy (NCBI): domain Eukaryota; kingdom Fungi; phylum Ascomycota; class Dipodascomycetes; order Dipodascales; family Trichomonascaceae; genus Starmerella; species Starmerella riodocensis. The sequence continues at coordinate 11,888 of NRDT01000141.1, forward strand.
CTCTGCCTCGATCTTAGAGTCGAGCTGACCAATTACGCAGACACAGTCGCCTCTGATCACAAAGAGGCCCAATTTCTCCTCGCGAGCTGGGCGGTCGGGGCTCAGGTCTCGCCTTAGCGTGTCCCTGAGTGCGACATTGGTCGAGTGATCGTAGCCCTCCAGAACGCCGACGAACTGGCTTCCATCAGTGCAGATGACGGTGACAGGCTCTGCGTGGGTGTTAGCATCCGTACGTGGGGGCAGAATGAGAGAATTAGTCTAAGCCCCACTTACGCCCGGGCCCAGCTATCTTCAGGAGTACTTACTGTTCAGATACTCGCTCAGGACTGACGACGCCATCTACGCCGCCGGCCTGAAGCGAGGAGATCGGCTGGCTTTAGCGGCACGAGTCGACTTAGCTCTTCATGCGTCGAGCCTCGCTACCCCTTTTAGAAGACGTTGAATCCACGTGATACGCGATGGACAATTTCCAAACGCAGACATATATATATGTGAACGCGCCAGCATAGTAAGAGTGCATTATATATAAAGTGGAGCTAAACTTTCGGATGGATGCATATAAAAAAGGTCTTGCTGGCGACACACAACGTGCGCGCCCTAATGTATGTAGCAATGCTAATAACCTCGTTCGCGCCTCGCGAACGAGCTCCCCTCAAAATTCCTGGCAGTAGCTTCCAACCCATCGCTTGTCTGGCTCTGCGCGATGCACTATAGGCTGCATTTTTGGTGCGAGTCACTGCTCAGACTCAGCAGCGTCATTATTGTTGACATCACCATGACGATCCCCCCGAACGCGATGCAGGCCCAGCTCAAGATTTTCTGAGGGTGCGTGTTCGGTTTAGAGGAGAGCTTCAGGAAGCACATCGGAGGAAGGATGTAGGCCATGGAGCACGCCGAGGTGGCGCCCACGAGCTCGAGGATGACGCCGAGGTCGCAGGTGAGCAGCGAGACCGCCATGGCGACCACCATCAGCACGGTGGTCGTGGCGAAGTGCAAGCGGGTGCTGGCGCGCTCCTTGTGGGGCCAGAAGTACTCGATGAAGACCTCTCTGCAGACGAAGATCTCGAGCGGGAGCGTGGTGACCATGTTGAAGCCGAAGCAGAAGCGCGCGATGTTGGCCATGAGGTCCTCCGCCGGGAAGTTGTTCAGAATGTTGCCCAGGGTGAAGTTCTGGAAGCTCAGGAACCCGCCGAGCCCCAGCATCATGCAGAAGACCATGGAGACCGCGGTGCTCCAGTGCACGACCGTGGCGAAGCGGTTCAGCGTGGGGGTCTTGAGGGAGTCGTAGATGAGCAGGGTATTGTGGTGGCACACGAATGCGAAGGAGATGATGGAGACGGCCTGGAAGAAGCCCGAGTTGAACGTCCACAGGCGCGCGGTCATGTGCAGGCCCTCGTGGGGCCGCACCACGGGCCCGCGAATGACGACGGTGAGCGTGATGACGACCATGCTGACGAGCGCGAGCGCGCTGGCCTTGGCGAGCGCGCCGATGTTGCGGTTGAGCGACAGAGGGTAGGACACGAACATGACGAAAAACACGATGGACACGGCCCGGCTCGTGAGGAAGCGCAGAAACGCGTGGTCCGTCGCGTGCGGGATGATGGCGCGGAGGACGTGCGGCATCGTGTCGCCGATGATGACGCAGTACGCCATGCTGCCGCCGAACGCGAACGCGCCCTGCGCGAGGCTGACGATGGCCGCGCCGGTCGGCCCGAAGCAGTGGCGCACCGTGGTCTGGTACGTGCGCATGCCGCTGAGCTTCGAGTTCGTGACCATGAGCGTGATCGTCCAGTCGATCGCGAACGTGAGCCCGACGAGCAGGAGGATGCCGCCAACGAGACCCGCTTGTTTGACGGCGTACGCCTGCCCGATGACGCCCGCGCCGATGATGGAGTTCGCCATGTTCATGAAGGCCATGTGGATGTTGGACTTGCCCTTCTCGTCGGCGAGCCCTATGAGGAACGTGGACGGCTGCCCGAGCAGCCCGATCTCCTCTGAGTTGCGCGCGCGCCGCCCGTTTCGCGCGCCGAGCGCAGCGCCGTCTTCGTCGTCGTCGTCGAAGTCGAACGCATTCACGTCGTCGTCGCCGTCGTCGTTCTCGCTGTGGCCGGCCATGGACAGAGATGCGAAGGACGCGGCATCGTCGCGCTCGGCGCTAGAGCCGCCGACGACGCCGGGGCTGGGCGGGCGCCCGGCGCGCGCCGCGCCCGCGTCGCCCGCGTCGCCTGGCGCTG
>NRDT01000142.1:0-13831 GCA_004124955.1 Starmerella riodocensis
ATGCTCCACGCGACGTCGGGCCACGCCGCCGCGTCCGCGCCGAACGCGCGCTCGACGAAGCCGCCGTAGTCCGCGTACTCGTCGACTAGCGCCGCGAGGTCGTAGATGCCCTCGACGCCGACCACGCCGCGCACAGCGGGCAGGCCGCCGCGCAGCCCCGCGCCCGCCAGCTCGACGGCCGCCTGCCCGCAGAGGAACGCCCCGCAGCTGTGTCCCACGAGCAGCACCTCGCGCGCGCCGAAGCGCTCCGCGAGGACGCGCAGGCCGCCAACGACGTCGGCCAGGTGCGCGGGATGCTGCACGCCGGGCGACAGGCGGTAGTCGAGGCTCGCGACGCCGGCGAGGCCGCGGCGGTCGACGCGCCGCAGCAGCTCGCGCGCGCTCTCGTGCGTGATCTTCTCATCCTGCCACGCCCCACCGTGCACGGCGACGACCCAGCGGCCGCTCCCCGCGAGCCCCGCTACGGGCCCCGCAGCTGGCTCCGCAGCGGGGTCCTCAACGGGCTCCGCCCAGAGCCGCTGCCGGTCGACGCCCCACTGCACCAGCATGTAGGGTACAGCCAGGATGTGCCCGCTCGCGATAAGGCTCAGCGCCGGGGCCGCGCCGGTAGTGAAGTCACCACGGCGTGGCCGCTCTCACAATTGGCTTAGCGGAGAGTTGCGCCGGAAAGTCTTCCCCTTCCTCGCCGAAAGTTCTCGCCGAGTCGCCTAGCCAGAGGGCGCCGACGGGCGGCCATGCCCTGAACACATATTAAATCATCAGCGTAGATATGAGAGTTTAATACTATATGTATGCCGGAGCGATAAATTAAGCCTCGAGCGAGAGACGGGCCTGGGCGTTCGTCACCTTGACGCCCAGCGCCTTGGCGCGGTCGACAATGGCGATGCGCTTGTGGGCGCTCACGTTGTGGGCGATCTCGGCGGCGTGCGTCTTGTTCTGCAGGATGAGCAGCTCGAGCTCGGCGATGTTCGACACGACAAACACCTTGTGGCCCGACGGGATCAGGTGGCGCGTCTTCTTGTTCGAGCCGTAGCCGACCTTCGGCATGCGGATGGTGCCGCGGAAGCGCCGGCGCACGCACGAGTCGATACCCTTGGGCTTGCGCCACTCATCTCCAAGACGCTTGTAGCGGTCGTGGTGGTGGCGCTTGAACTCCTTGCGGTGCTTCTTCACGATCTTCGGGTGCGGCAGCGACTGAGCCATCGTGGGTGTGCAGGATATGAAAATTCAGGCCGGGGCTGTTCTGGTGAGGTTGTGGGCGCTGCCTCGCTCGCCAGCGCAGGGCACGGGACCGCCCGCGCGCCCAGCGAAGCGGCAGTGCGAAAAGTTCGGAAAGAGTGCATCACGTGTGGATAGGGCATTGCTTACGAATGCGCGACACAGTATACGGCTAAAGGTCATTTACGACACACGATACGCTCAAAAGCGCTCGTCGTGCGCGCACACTCCTCTCCCTGCTCAGTGCGCTGCCCTCGACTGCTCCCGCTCTGCATGTGGGCAGCACAAGTAGCAGCAGCAGCAGCAGCTGCTGCTGCTGCACCACCACCACTTCCGCTACTGCAGCAGACCAACACCAGCACCACCGGCGAGCGCCCTCGTGCGCGCGTTCTGTACTGCGGACCTTCGTGCGTCTCTCATTTCAAGTGCGCGACGTGAATTGAGTCGCGAGAGCTAATTTGTGCGCCTTCTTGGCGCCGCATGTGGCGGCTCTGCGCGCTCTTCTTCTTTTCGAGGCAGCCTACTTCATAAGGCTCCCCTGGCGTTATTCCCGTCCTGGCGGGCCCTGCCCTCGCACTTATATCATACGCGCCCACACACAGAAGTATGCGTTCAGGTGCGCGCACAGGTACGCGCACTGGTACACGTAATGGCAGCGCAATGGCAGCTCAAGTGCACGCCTGTAGTAGGCTTGCCCAAAATCAGCATCACAGCCCGTTTGAAGTGAGCTCACCTGCTGAAATCAACCGAAGCAGGCGGCCCTTCAGCGCGCCCCGCGGCCACGCCCTTGCCCACGCTCTGCCCGCTCGCCCGCTGCTCTCCTCGCGCCCTAATCCCATGGAGAGGATGCGCTGCCCTGTGCGCCGTACTGCTGCGCGCGCGCGCCCGTCCGCTCGCCCCTGCTTCTTGGCCAGCCCTCCAGTCAATCGTGTGGTCAGCCCTCTGGTCAGCTTGCGGTCGGCTCCCTGGTGAAGGCTAAGGCAGCGCGCTCGTCTCCAGCACGTCCCCCACCGGCTCTCGCCAGCGCCCTCCCCCCTCTCCCGCTCCCCGCCCGTCCCACCACCGCCGCGAGCACTGCGCCGAAGAGCCGGCCATGGACCTCTATCTCGTCTCCGAGCCGTGCGCGCAGGGCGAGCCGTCGGGGAAAGACTCGCTGCTCGATCTCTACGGTTTGCGCGAGTTCGCGAACTCCGTCGCGCGCCAGGATCCCGAGACCGGCGCGAAGCGCAAGCTGCGCAAGTCGTACAAAAACCACATCGCGGACCTCCCCGGCAAGCACCCCGTGCCCGGCCCGGGCGAGACGAGCTGGTCGCTGCTCGACGCCGCGCTGCGCGCCGCGCCGGCGTCCGTCGCAGACTGCCAGCGCAGCCTCGAGTTCTCGGCCGAGCAGCTCGCCAAGATCAAGTTCGCGAAGTCGCTCGGCCCGCTGCCCAACTTCGACGCGAAGCTGCTCGCCGCGCCGGGCGTCGCCGCGGGCCGCGACGCCGCGTCAAACCCCGCGTCGCCGCAGGCCGTCTCCTCGCCCCGCGCGAGCTCGCCCGGCGTCGACGAGCGCCTCGACAAAAGAAAGCGGCGCGAGCAGACGCCGCTCGACAAGCGGCGCCGGCTCTGACTACCGGCCGCGTCTCTCTTATTTATTAATCGCATCTCTTCCCCGCCGCATCTCTGCACCTCATCTTATCTATATCATTGCTGCTCTGCGGCGCTTCATACTACTATCACTTCAGCTTCCAGTCGCCTCAGATACTTCTCAAGGCGCGCGCAACCCGTCCAAGACGCCTTTACAGGCGCGCGGCGCGCGATGCTCCGCGCAATGCTCCGCACGATGCTCCGCGCGAGGCCTTCCTCTTTAAACTTCACACCGTGTGCCGCGTCGTCCAGCCTAACGGCAGCACGCTCGACGCGCCCGTTGTCGCTGCTCGCTATCGAAAGGCAGGGGGCGGCGCGCCATCTCTGCGCTCTGTTGCGCGCTCTGTTGCGCGCACTATTCCGCTCTCTGCTCCGCTCTCTGCTGCGCGCACTGTTCCGCACGCTATGAGGTTGGTGAAGCCAAAAATCTAAGTACACTATTGTCAAAACATTATATCAAAAGGCGCAGACTAGTCGAGGTGGTGGAATCCTTTCTTGATCTTCTCGAGGAAGGACGGCTTGCTGCTGCCGTGCTCGGGCCGCCGCAGGCGGCGCGGCGACCCGGGCGGGTCCAGCGAGCCGCGCGACTGGCCGGACACGCTGCGCGTGCGCTCCATCGACGCGCCGCGCGCCGAGTCTTGCCGGCTCGCGCGCGCGTCGAGCGGCGTCCCGCTGCGCGTCGGCTGGGCCTGCGTGGCCCGCGCGCGCTCCACGGAGACGCGGCGGCGGTCCTCGGACACGCGCCGCTGGTCGCTCGACACGCGGCCTCGGTTGCGACCCGCGTCGCTGCTGGCAATCACGCTGCCGCCGCTCTGCGAGCGCTTCTTATCGAGGTCGCCCCAGATGATCTCGCGCGCGCGGCTCGGGTCGGCTCGCGCCTTCTCGCGATGCATCGGCGTGAGCACCTTCGCCTCGTCAAACGGCCGCGACTCCCGCGAGTCCCGGTGCGCCACATCGGCCAGCTGCTTCGCCTCGTCCTTGCTGAGCTGGTGGCTCAGCCGGTGCAGCTCGTGCTTCAAGTCCGCCGTGATGTCAGACAGCCGCGACGAGCGGCTGGTGAGCCGCTCCAGGTTGAGGTCGCGGTCGTCCTCAATGGCGTGGTTCTTGTGCCGCTTGAACTTGTTGCCGATGATCGACCCGGACTGCGCCAGCAGCTGCTTGATCGCCATCTTCCGGATCCGCATGATCAAATCGAGCTTCGAGCACGTCTTGTTGTGGATGGCGAACAGCGGCGTCGAAATCTGCAGGTTCTGCAGGTTCAGCAGGCTGAACTTCGACTTGCCCTTATACGAGACCGTGAGCTGCGTCGGGTGGATCACGAGCGAGCGGATCGACCAGTAGTTCGAGGCCCGGTTCATCATCTCGTCGATCTCGCTGCGCTCCTTGGCCGCCGCCCGGTTCTTGCTGCCGCCCGACGACGAGTGCAGGAGGCCTCCCAAAAACTTGTGCTTCGACCCGTTCTTCCCAGACTTGCCGGACTCTTTTTCGGAGTCCGAGAACTCCAGCGAGTCTTGCGACCCCGAGCCAATGGACCCGATCTCGGCCTTCAAAAACGCCTCCTCCTCGTCCTCCATGCCGTCGTCGTCGCTGTCGCTCCTCGAAATGGCGTCATCATTGCCGTCTTCGTCGTTTTTGTCTTTGCTGTGGCTGATCGGGAACGCGAAATCTAAAATCCGCTCAAAAATCCCGTGCTCCACCTGTATGTGCAGCGGCTTGAGCTTCACCTCCGCGTTGTCCAGCACCGGAATGCCGCCGACGCGGTCCAGTCGGGTCCACTTCAGCTTCACGGCGTCGCGCGTCGAGTCGCGGTACTTGTCGTGCTCGTAGTTCGCCACCATCAGCGGATAGGTGGAGCCGGGAAGCAGGTTCTTCGCGTAGATGCCGGCTAGCGTCGCACGGTTGAGACTACCCGAATCTTCGTTCGACAGCCGCGAGTAGTGGACCTTGCGGAGATAGACCTCGGCGACTGGCGTGCCGCACTCGTCCAGAATGCGGAAGAAGATCGAGTCCGCCAGAAGCGACCATTTGCTCAGCTTCTCGACGCCGGTGTTCATGTTCTTGCGCAACACGGCCTTGAATGCGCGGATCACGACCGTGAGCTGCGTCTGCCGACGAATGCACTCCCGCTCCAGCTTGATCAGATGGATCTTCGCATTGCGGTCGGGCTCAAGCTGGTTCATGTTCAGAATGCTCAGCTTCTCGTAGAGCGTCAAAATTGTTCGAATGTCTTTCTGGAGCCACTCAATGCGCTCCAGAGTCGCGCGGTAGTCGCCTTCAAAATTGTTGGACAAGAACACGCGGTCAATGGCTTGCTCGTGCTTCTTGATCAGAGGGTCTCTGTAGGTGAGCAGATCCACAAGAATCGTGTAGAACGTGTAGAACTGGTAGCTGTCCATGTTGATGACCACACGCGGCGCGTCCACAACCAGTGAAGATAGGAACGCCTTGCCTTTGTGGTGCCCGTGGTGTCTTAACGTCTGCGACAGGTGGTGCGAAATACCCGGAACCCCGGTCTCGCCGCCGTTCTCGCCGTTCTCGCCGTCTTCGCCGCCAGCACCGTTGGCACCGCCGCCATTGGAGCTGCCGTTGCCTGCCGCGCCATGGGCGCTGCCGTATCTCGCCTCGGCCGCTTTTTGCTCAAGTGCTTGCTCGACCTGCTCGCGAAGCTTGCGCTCCTCGGGCGTCTGCCCTTCCCACGTTGGGCCCTGGCCAGCCTCGCTGCCTTCACTGGTATCTACATCAATGCTCTCCTCTTCCACCTCGTCGCCCTGGCTCGCCACGTGGAGGTCATTGGGGCTGTTCAGACGAACCCCGAAGGAGACGTCTTGCACGATGCTGAACTGTTTGAGGGGCGAGGCGTCATAGCAGATCTCAATGGCTAGCCATGGCGGCCAGGAGTCCGTCCGGTCCTCTTCCTCGCCGGAATACCGCTCCAAACACAACGAGCCAAACCCGGTCTGGCGCGCGTCATCCTCATTCAGCACGAAAAACCCAGACTGGTTCAGTACAGCGCCGTATCTGCGCTCGATATTGGCACTATCCGTGTCCGTCCAGCCGGCTCGCGGGTAGGTGTCCACAACCTGGAGCTTGATGTCGCGAGCTGTCACCATCAAGCAGCTCGTGGGATTCTCTTCGGCGATCAGCTGGATGCGTGGCGTCAAAAACGAAACGTAGTGGGACTTCATAGCGTACTCTGACTCAGGCACGCTGATGAGCTCATCGAAGAGAGTTTTAAGCCGCAACTTGCAACCATCGTCCCAGGCGTCGGGATTGTTGGTGCTGTCAGGCACGTTGCTGGGCTCCGAGTTCGCAGGATGGTGATCTTTCTTGTGTTTACACGAGATCTTCTTCATGAACTTGCCGTGGTCTTGCTTGCGCCCGTCAGACATATCAGCTCCTGATTGGCCGCTGCTCTTGGCGTAGCCTTCGGCCTTGGAAACTAGCTCTTCCAGGTACTGCACTGCGCGGCGACAGCTGACGTAGTCAAGCTCTTTGTTTTCGCAGATCGTAGTCTGCAGGCGGTAAATGAGGTTTCTGACCGAGTTGTTCCATTTGAGATGGAGGGCGTGAATGACGTAGCGGTTCTGGAAAAGCGAAAAGTCGTCTTCCGTTGCCACATCTTCCTCTCGGAAGGGCTCGGCGTATTCAGGATCCTCCTGTGCGTACTCAAAGACGTCACCATCGACCTCCTCGGCGTCGTCGCGTTCCGTTGGCGTCGGCAGCCTCTGGTGGTGGTTGAGGTTTTGCTCTCGCACGCGTTGCAGTTTGGAGTGCTTGGCGTCCGCGTCTTCCGCCAAGGCGTAGAACCGCATCATTTCCTCCTTCAGGACACGCTCATTCAGCTCACCAATGGCAATGTAGGCCCGGAGTCTCTCGATCTGTTTACGCACGGCACCCGTTAGTTGGTCTTGCTCCAACGACTCTAAAGAAGCCTTGAAATCACAGATCTGATCCTGGACTGTACGGCGACGTGTGTCCAGCAGCTCAGCTTGGCGACGCTCGGGCTGCTCGGATTGGAACATGCACTTGTGAACCCGGATTTGGCCGAACTTTGGCACGCGTCGCTTGGTCTTACGGTCCACGTAGACTGCTGTTCCAGAGAAGTCTGTGCTCCTCAGATAGTTGAACTGCGGGGTATAAAGAAGTGGGTAAATCTTGGCGGTAGGCGTACGGCTCCGCATCTTCCGGTGCTTGCCCACATCCGAGTAGTCATCGAGATCGATCCAAAAGTCGTCGCCCAAGTAGTGAGGCCCGTAATGCTCCTTACTGCCTTTAGTTTGACGGCTGTCGTGGTACGAAGAGGACTGATCGTCTGTGCTGCTACCCGTTTCGCTGGCACCATCGTCAGGGTCGCTGTCGCTGTTGTCGTCATCGTGAAGGGCCCTGAGTGCTGCCTTGGAACTCTGTGTGCGTAGCTTCGCATCTATGACCCGGACCTGTACCGCGTTGAGCCTGACTTCAGCATTGTATGACTTCATTCGCCAACGTCGGTGACTGTCGAGCTCTACGTACTCTTCACCATTCTCGTCGGACGCTTCAGGAGGCTCACGGCGTGTATGCCAGTCGAAGACGAACTCTTCGATTTTCGCCTTGATGCCGGTGCAGCGGTCGTGGTTCTCTGCTGCTCTATGATGGCGCATCTGATGGAAGAACGACAGGTCGAGTGGACTTAAGGCAATTTGATACTCGGCTGTGCTCAGAGCTGTTCCGAACGTTTTGTTGGACGGCCTCACCCGAACGGGATCCGGAAACAGGGAACCGGTCTTGATGGGAGGCCACTGCTCGCCATTGAATTGGTTTTTCCAAAACCTGAAGTGATTTATAACTCCAAGCGTGAGGTGAGCCGCACATTTGTTGTCGCCCTTGTTATTCGCGGCACTTGCTGTGTTGTTGATATTCGGCGTAAAGTTGTGGTTTGCTTCGCCGGTGCCGATATCAGGACCACCAACCGGTCTGCTTTCGACGCTGATAGCCAGGAAGATGAAGTCTGATCTGAACCCTGCGTACGCATCATACTGCTGCACGTCTTTAATAAACTCGGGCATGCAGAGAGTGACATCGAAGTGGTTACGAAAATCAGCGTCGCGGGTCTCGAGCACCCCTCCAGAGTCTTTGCCGGCCGGTGTGGAGTTCTTCTGGAAGAGCATACCAAGACGCCACACTGTCCTTTGCGCGAAGCTGAACACGACCTTTTCGGGCCGTGGCAACTTCTCTGGAAGCGGCGCTCTCGGCAGAGAGCGAGCAGCGGGGCTCGCTCCCAGGTACTCCTTTTCCCAATTCATGTAGTCAGGCACGACAAGCTCGAACACGTTGCTGCTGAACGTAAACAGTTTTCGCGGGTCGTCGTCGGAATTGATCAGCACTCTGGTCTGATCACGCCAAGCAAACACAAAACCACTGGAGCCGCCCAGCAGCTCATAAGGAGATTTCCCTGCCTTCAGGCAGAGACATAGTGATGACTTGGGGAGCTCGAAGTCGAATCGCGCGTGGAGCACGAGCCTGATTTTGTCCCAGAAGCCGAGAACGGGGGATGGGTCTATCGGAGGCTTAGAGAATCCTGAAAATGACTCGCCCACACCGTGGAACCCTGGCTTGTATGCCATGCACCAACAAACTCGAGTGGGCATGGTAGAGCCCACATGGAATTTGAGGTCTGTAAAAGTTTTGATCGGGGTCAGAGTGCGATGCACCTCAATGACATCGCTTCCTCTAGTAGACTGCTTGTCCCGCGTCAGCGGTCGCAGGGGAACAAAGATTTTGCGGATGTTTTTCACGGAGGCCATCAACTGCTCCGTGACGATAAGATCACCTTTGACCCTCAGAGCTAGATGGTTTTTGGGATCTTGGTTTCGTGCGAGGGCCGGGAAATGCAGGACAGGCAGTGGGAAGTCCTTGATATCGATCTTGAGGCCACCATGTGCTCGCAAGTCCATAAACAGTGGCACTAGAATGGAGAACTTTGAGTCCATTGGCTGGCCCTTACCAACGTCATGCAAGAACTTGTGTAGTTTCTGCGAGGTATCATGAGTGGTTTTGTCAATGACGAGATCGAGCTGTCTGAAGTCTATGGACATCGACAGAGGCTTCTGCGAATAGTCAATGATGCTTTCTTCAGCGCAGGTCTCGGGGTTCAGTTCGTCCTTGAACACGGCATTGCGCCGCAGCTTGACGCCCAAGTGCTGGATCTTGCGCTCGCGGCGAATAGTGTCGACCCACATTCGGGAGAAGTCCTCCAGGAGAGCAACACGCGCTTCGTCGACAGTCATCTTGCTTGGAGCTCCGTCCGAAAGCATCATTTTCATTTTGCGGAAATCCTTGAAATCTGGTGAGGACCAGAACTCGAGCCAAGGGTGCGTTTTCGTATAGACAGGGTCTCCATCCTCGGCGAGACAGCCAAGCTCGAGACCCTCGGCCAGCAACACCTCAAGCTTCTTCTGGGGAACGTGCCGGAGGGCATTGACAAGGGTGCTGTGGAACATGTCCTTGCGGTCCTTTGGCTCGTGAGGCTCTGGGGTAGAGTGGTGCTGGTCGTGTAGATGGTCGAAAACGGTCGTCGCGGTCTTGCGGACGTTGGTGGCCATGTGCTTCGCCATTTGGTCGGCGTGGCTGTCCGAAGAGTGTCCCTCGTCGTCGGCCGGGCTTTTGTGTCGAGGGGTTGCCGTGTGCGAGGCGGTCTTGGAATTCAAGGGATGCCGATCTTCTTGGCTTTGAATAGCTGCCAGGCCTTCACGCAGCATGTACTTGACTCTGGTGTCGAAGTTCCACAGCTTGCGCCTTCTGGTCGATTCGACGTTCTGCTGCGTGAGCATCACCAAAGTCAGGTCCGACTCGAAGTAGTCGTCCTCGAGGCCGATCTGCAGCTGCTGCGTGCGCAGGCGGATGCGCGGTACGTTCGGCACATTTTCGATCTGCTTAGGATCGAGCACGATCATCCAGTCGAACTGTCTTGTTTGCAATATGAGCGTCTTGATGGCCTTGGCAAGCGTGATCCCGTTGTCGATGATCCGGTACAACTTGAATTTGTAGGGCACGTTGATGCGCATGCCACCCACGTTCAGGTTGATTTTGTCGTCGATGCGGGGCCTAGCGTTCAGCACGTACTCTATATCCACTTTGTGCAACGAAGCGATGATGCACCACGAGGTTCGCTTGAACGGGTGCTGCGAGTAGAGCCTGATTGCGCGGGTGAAGATTTCGGGGTTCTTGCCCGTCATCTTGCGCACCGTGGACGAGCCCATCTCTAGCATGACCTGGTCGTCGCTGGGCATATCGATCTTGATGAGGGCGCGAGGCATTGTCAAGATCGTGTTGTGACGCTCGATAAAGCCCGGGTTTCGGGGTATCGTGGCAGCCTCGGCTTCGCTGCTCATGCTGGTGCTGCCAGTGCCGCCGCCGGCGCCGCCGTTGGTGCCGCCGCCCGTCTTTGGATAGGTATAGGTTTCCTCCTTGTGCTCGTTGGTGCTCGTGCTTGCCGCGTTGCTGTTTGAGCTCTTCGAGCTGTGGTGGCTGCGGGCGCTGTGGAAGCTCTGCACGCTGTCGCGCCGCGGCCTTGAGTCCGCCGGCTGCCGCGGGTCCAGGTCGTCGGATTCCTTCACGTGTCTCAGTAAGGCCTTGTCGATGATCTCTCGGACCACCGAGAAGGCCAGGATGAGATTGACGTTCAGGTCGATGCGTAGGCGCGGCTCGATGTTGATCATTATGGTGGCCTGGGTCTCGTCGTGCGTGCGCACCACGAGGTCGAGCTTGGGCATCTGGACCACGGAGTGCTGCGCGGCCACGGAGGGCTCGTTCCACTGGCCGAGCAGGATCTGGTCCGCCTTGTAGAGGACGATGTTCGAGCCGCTGACACGGAGGCAGCGCCCGTCGGTGGACGACAGTACGGCGAATCTCTTCGAGTCCGGGTCGAGCTCCTCGCACGAGAGCGCGGACTCGTACCCGATCGAGAAGCTGTCCGTGACGAGCTTGAGCCCCAGAATCTCGTAGGTCTGCCCTCTGAACTGGTTTGTGGCGATGGCCATGCGGGAGTTGAGGGCGCTGAAGCGGAACTTCTTGAGCCAGGCCGGCAGCACGCGCAGGCTCCCCTTGGGCACCTCTGTCTTGACGGGGGCCTCCGGCTTCCGGTGGTGCTTGCGCTGGGCCGACCACTTGCGGAGCGGCTTGCGGGTCGTCGCGTGCAGCTGGCCGATGGCGCAGAAGATCTCGTGGCGCAGCGCCGTGAAGTGCAGGTTGCGCTGCTTGCCCTCGATCTCGACGTTGAACTCGGGCACGGTGCTGGCTCGGACGGTGACCTGCGTGGAGTCGGAGCTGACGATGTCGATTTTGGACTCGGTGCTGCTGTGGTAGTAGCCGTTGTCGCCCGAGGTCTCGAGGGTGGCCGTGCCGGAGTAGGCGTTCGTCTCGCTATTGTGCGTGGACTTCACGGCGAGATGCACGCGGTTGCTGGAGAGCACAAACATGGCGTCGTGGCACTGCTCGGTGGAGTCGCAGACGAGGCGGAAGCCGGGGTCGTTGACGGTGAGGTCGAGGTCGATGTTGGGCAGGACGTTTTGAAACGGGACCTTCTTGAAAAACCCCAGGTCCGACACGGGCGAGAACGAGTCGCTGCCGCCGCTGCTGCCGTTGCTATCGGTAGACGAAGAGTTGTCGCCGGCGGTGGCGCCTCCGCTCTTTCCGTCGTCGCCGCTCTGAGCGCTGCCGCCCTGAGAGGCGGCGGACCGCGAGCGGCCGTCGAGGCCGAGCGCGACGCGCACGAGCGTGGCGATCTGGTGCTCCTCGATGGTGAGGTTCGGCGCGTGGAAGACCCAGCCCGAGCGGAAGACGGCGTCGTTCTTCTGCATGTCCTCGCGCACGAAACGCAGCGTCTGCGAGAACAGGTTGCTGCGCGAGAGCGACGTGACGAGCGGGACGTACAGGATCTCCTCCTGCTTCGAGCCCGTGTCGATGCCTGCGGTCAGCGAGGTGACCGTGAAGACGGACTGGTGGGCGACGTCGCCGTTGTCGTAGTAGAGCTTGAACCCGCTGCTCTGCGGGTTCATGCGGCTGAGGTCGAGGTTCATGTCGCGCATGCGGATGGCGAAGAACGCGGCGTCGACGGGCACGCGCAGGACCTCGACGATGCCGACGTTGAGCTGGACCTTGTGCACGAGGTGGAGGAGCAGCATGGACGCGTCGACGATGCGCTTGCGGTCCCGTTCGCCGAAGACTTTGGCTTTTGCGTTGGCGTCCGCGCTGGCGCCCGCGCGGGCGCCGGCGCTCGCGTCTGCGCCGGCGTCCGCGCTCTGCTCAGGCTGCGATGAACCGTGTTGCGGCCCCCCCGACGAGCGCGGGGGCCACTCGACGTGCGACTCGGAGCTCGCGCCGGATGGCGGCTGCGCGGGAGGCGCGGCCGGCGGCGGCGACGCCGACTTGCGCTGCGCGCGCTCCGGGCGCGGCTCCATGGCGGCGCGGATCTTCTGGATCTTGCGCAGCGTCTCGATGAACTGCTCGACGTCGAGCTGGATGCGGCCGCAGTGGATCTGGACGCCGAGCTCCTTGGCGCGCATCTCGTCGGTGTTGAGCACGCCCGAGATGTCGACGCGCGCGTCCTCGAAGGCCTGCCACGGCACCTCGTCCTCGAGCGACTCGGCGATGTAGACGTCGGAGACGCCAAGCTTGGCCTGGATGGGCAGCTCGCGCTCGCCGAGCTTGTAGGTGTCGAGCGTGCCGACGAAGTTCGAGAGCTGGTAGTTGCGCGTCTTGCGCACGTCGATGCGCATGTTCACGGAGGTGATGATGAGGGTGATGACGTCCGTGAAGCCGAGCGAGACGGAGTGCAGCTGGACGTCGAAAACCTTCATCTGCGTGACGGCCCAGCGGCAGAAGCGGAAGAGCGGGCTGTTGATGCGGGGCAGCAGGGGCACGCCGTCGAAGCCGTTGGCGCGCGGCGCGTCGTCGTCGGCCGCGGCGGCGCCCTCGCTGGGCTCGCTGGCGGCGCTGCTGGGCTGCGCGCCGCCGCTGGTGCCACCGGCGTTGCGCATGTCGCGCTCGATGGTGACGCTGGGGTCGACGATGATCTCTAGGTTCGACAGAACGAAGGTGAGGAGGCCCGGCCGCGCGACGGTCGGGCGGTGCGGCGCGATGCCGAGCTTGCCGATGCGGATCTCGACGCCCTGTTTCGGGGTGAGCGTGATGTGGCGCAGCGAGAAGTAGCCGATGCGCTTGACGCTGATGCCGGTGAACATGCGCAGCAGCGCGAACAGCACCAGCGTCGCGAGGTAGAGCAGGAACACGTACCACGCGGCGCGCGAGATGAGCCACATCTGGAACTGCGTGTAGCGCTGGAAGAGCGCATGGCGCAGCGACAGGTCACTCATCGGCGCGGGAGGGGCGGGTCCGGCGGAATTGCGGGCGGCAGGGCGGATGCGGACAGGAAAACCGGCCTAGCTGGAAGAGGCGCGCTGCGTACAAACCCGCTGGAGCCGCGCGCAGCGAGATAAATGCTGGGAATGGAGGAGGGGGTGGGGGGGCAAACCGCTGTGTCGTCGAGGCAGGCAGGTGCGCCAGCCCTTCTCGCCGTTCAGGCCTATCGCAAGGCCGGGCTTGGGTTCCGCTACCCGTCGTCGCCTCCCTACACCCCCTCGCCACGGCTTGTCCGCGCGCACGCACGCCTGGGAGGGCGCGCGCGCGGGGCCCTCAGCAGCGTCCCGGGCAAGGGCTTTGCTCTCTGCCCGGCGGGCGGTCGCAGAACCCGCGCCCTGCACGCTTTTCGCGGGCCTGGCCGTTGGCCGGCGAAACGCCGCCACGCACGCGCGGGCGCCGTCCTGCCCAATCGGGTTGCTGCATGTGTGCTTCCATGCCGGCTGCCTAGCCCTGCCCGCGGGCCGCCGCCAAACGCCTGCAGGCCGGCCACGCCACAGGCTGTAGTATATTTACAGGTAGGTGACCTTGAGCCCCATCTCGAGGCTGCTGCTCAGAGCGCGCCACGCCCACAGCCGCCCCCGGTTGA
>NRDT01000143.1:0-13573 GCA_004124955.1 Starmerella riodocensis
GTCTCGCCCAGAACGAAGTTCATGTTCTCCTGAACGACGAAGTAGAACTCGTCCTTGGCCGCGTCGTACTGCATCGGCCAGTGGCTCGCCTGCGCCGTCTGTGCTACTGACGCGGCCTGCGTGGCCTGCGCTGGCTGCGCTAGCTGCGCTGGTTGCGCCGGATGCGCTGGCGCGTGGTCCGCCGGGTGGATCGGTGCTCGTGGAGACTCTGCCTGGGAGGCAAGCGAGCGCACGGGCGCGCGCAGACGCAGGTGCGCTGCGGGCCTCAAAACTCTCGTCCACATGTGGATTATGCGCTTGCAGTGATCGTATAACGCTCCCTTGTCGCGCGAGAGAGGTCCGCGAGCCGAAATATTTCGACGCCGTTAAGGGTTTGGTTAGGGCGCCTGCGGATTTGTTTTTGGTCTAACGCACCCAATCAGGCGGCTATGCGTGCAGGGCGCCGGCCATGCAGGTACGTCATGCGACGCCATCTGAGTTGCGCAGGTTGCAGCCTGTGCGGCACTGCGGCACCGCCAAGCGCTGGCAGGCGGCCAGGCTCGTAGAACTCAGCGAGCGCTCGCAACCACTGCATAAGGTGTGTGTCGATTGTAGCAGCGCGCTCAACAATTTTTCTACTTCTCGTGCAACTTTTGCATCCTTGCAGCAGTTTTGGTATATATGTGCACTTGGACACTCTTCGTAACATCTCATAGGCTCCCTGGCCGAGTTGAGCAGCATCAGTTGTATAACGGCTATTATATAAGCTTCCCAAGCTTGAGACCCGGGTTCGACTCCCGGCTGATGCACATCTTTTTTGGCCTCTGCTACTTTTTTTGTTGGTCAATGAAAGGAAAGTAAGCGCTTCACAGTCTAATTATCAGCAACGCTTCGCGTCGTCAACAAGTTATGCTGGCGTTCGGTAGGCCACGCGCCATCATAGCCTTGGGAACAGGGTCCGCGACTCGTAAGCGCTGGAGTAGGCCGGGCTGCGACCACTTCAGGCACGCGCGTGGCCGCAAGAGACATGGCTGCAATCGATTGGCTAGGCGAGGCACGTCAAGGGCTCGTACGTGCCGGCGAGCGTCCGAAGCCTCCACCGAGGAAGCGTCTCGAAACGTCGCTCCTAGAGCGACGCGACAAGGGGGGGGGTGTGATGGCGGCGGTGGGAAGGGTACGGGGGTGCCGCACCGTTATGCGTCATTGAGGCTCTCGCCGTGGGAGCGTGCGACAACGGAGTCCCATCTCGCCCGGCGTGGGGCGATCGCGGGCGGAGGTAGGGACAGGCGACGAGGTCCGTGAAATTTCACCTCCACCCTCGCGAAGTGACTAAACCCGGCCGCACCTAGACACGGAATGGCGAGTGCTCGGCCGTGGATAGTCCAGAAGTTCGGCGGCACGTCCGTGGGCAAGTTCCCCGTGAAGATTGCCAAGGAGATCGTGGATGCGTACAGCACGGAGAGCCAGGTCGTGGTAGTGTGCTCTGCGCGCAGCAACAACATCAAGGCGCAGGGCACGACGACGTGCCTCATCCGCGCGGCCGACTTTGCTGTCACGCGCAAGGACTTCCGGTCGGTGGTGACGGGCATCCGCGACGACCACCTGGTGGCCGCCGAGGCCGCCATTGGGCCGGAGCACGCCGAGATCCGCCGCGAGCTCGAGCAGGCGATCACGGAGGAGTGCACGAAGGTGACGCAGATCCTCGAGGCGTCCAAAATCCTCGACGAGGTGAGCCCCCGCACGCTCGACCTCGTGCTGAGCTCGGGCGAGAAGCTGTCGTGCCTGTTCATGGTGGCCGTGCTGCGCTCGATTGGGCGCGACGCGGCGCTCGTGGACATGACGCGCGTGCTCGGAAACAATCCGGGCATGACGCC
Organism: Starmerella riodocensis; assembly: GCA_004124955.1. Taxonomy (NCBI): domain Eukaryota; kingdom Fungi; phylum Ascomycota; class Dipodascomycetes; order Dipodascales; family Trichomonascaceae; genus Starmerella; species Starmerella riodocensis. The sequence continues at coordinate 1,854 of NRDT01000143.1, forward strand.
GAGCAGCGAGCCCGTGAACCTGGACAAGGCGTTTTACGCGGACCTGGAGCAGCGCATGGCCGAGGCCGTGCGCGCCGCGGCGCGCGGCGGCGCGTGCGTGCCCGTCGTCACGGGCTTCTTCGGGCTGATTCCGGGCGGCCTCATGAACAACGTCGGGCGCGGGTACACGGACCTGTGCGCCGCGCTGTGCGCCGTCGGCCTGCGCGCGGAGGAGCTGCAGATCTGGAAGGAGGTGGACGGCATCTTCACGGCGGACCCGCGCAAGGTGCCGCAGGCGCAGCTGCTCGACCAGATCACGCCCGACGAGGCGGCCGAGCTGACCTACTACGGCTCCGAGGTCATCCACCCGTTCACGATGGACCAGGTCATCCGCTCGCACATCCCGATCCGGATCAAGAACGTGATGAAGCCGCAGGGCGCCGGCACGAAGGTCTTTCCCGTCATCGACAGCAACGGCCGCTCGGTCTCGGCGGCCGTGCGCTACCACCGCGGCCCGACGGCCATCACGTCGAAGAACAGCGTGATCGTGCTGAACATCATCTCGAACCGCACGCGCCAGTCGCACGGCTTTCTCGCGCAGGTGTTCGGCACGCTCGACCGGTTCCGGCTCGTCGTCGACCTCATCTCGACCTCGGAGGTGCACGTCTCGCTGGCCATCCACGAGTCGTCCCCGGACACGCCGCTGCCCGAGGCGCTGCGCGAGATCCGCAAGTACGGCACGGTCGACGTCCACGAGGGCCTCAGCATCGTGTCGCTCGTCGGCACGGAGATGCGCCAGAACGTGGGCATCGCCGCGCAGATGTTCTCGACGCTCGCCAAGGCCGACGTCAACATCGAGATGATCAGCCAGGGCTCGTCCGAGATCAACATCTCGTGCGTCATTGACGAGAAGCAGGTGCTCAAGGCGATCCGCGTCCTGCACGAGCAGCTGCTCGAGAAGAGAATAGACTAGCCGCGCCCGCCGGCGTCTAGCGGCCCCAGAGCGGCGCGGCGTGGCCACCTCAGCGCCTGCTCGCAGCATCACCGGGCCAGCTCCTCTCTCCTTCGTGCTACACGTTGGACTCTCATCCAAAAATACCAGACCGTCTCAGCACGAGGCGGTCTAGCGGTAGCTGCTCCCGCGGCGGCTCCGCATCATGCTCGCCGCGACCGCAGCATTCAGCGCAATTGCGGGCGCACGCGACCGGGAGCGCCCGCCAGGGCAGCGGCGCATGGACCTAGGCACGATTGAAAGCCCACGCGAACGGGGCCGGAGGTGGCGCCTTGTGGGCAGAGCATCGCCGCGAGGCTGGCGGCGCCTTAGCTCGCCAAGCTACGAAACGGAACCGAGGAGCGCGCACAGAAAAGGGCCCCATTCATAGGCGTTACAGCCGCGCAGACTGCTCCGCCCCCATAAGAGCCGCCCCGTGGGAGCCGCTCACGGTCTCCCTAGGCAAGCCCCACAAGGGGACCCCCTTCGAAAAGCTCCCCCAGAGGAGAAAGGGGGGTGACGAACCTAACTTATGACGCCCCGTGGGAGACGCCCTCGGTCTCTCCCTAGGGAAGCCTCACAGGGGGAGCCCCTTCGAAAAGCTCCCCCAGAGGAGAAAGGGGGGTGACGAACCTAATTTATGACGCGGGCACGCATCGGATGCGCATGGTGGGGCGTCGCGTCGCGGAGGGACGATATGTATAGAACTAATATTTGCCTAATTTACGAGATTATGGTCGCCCCGACACGGGGACGGGAGGCTGCGCGCGGGCGGTCAGAAGATGAAGAACTGGTCGCCGTACTTCGAGGGCGTGTTGGGCTTCGCCCAGCCGACCTCGAGCGCGGCCTTCTTGACCGCCGTGACCATCGGGAACGGGCCGCAGAGCAGCAGCTGCGAGTTCGGCGTCGGGGGCGGCAGCTGGGCCTCGAGGATCTCCTTCGTGACAAAGCCCGTCGAGCCCGCCCACTTCTCGGGCGGGTTGTTGAGGACGTAGTGGATCTTGATCTGGCCCGGGCGCGCCTTCGCGAAGCCGTCGAGCTCCTCGCGCATGAGGATGTCGACCTCGTCGACGTTGGCGAAGATGAACGTGGCCTTCGTCTTGTCCGCGGGGTCCTCGGCGATTGCCTTGAGGATCTGGAACATCGGCGTGAGGCCCGAGCCGCCCGCCACCATGGAGAGGTGGTCGATCGTGTTCGGCTGGTAGTCATAGTGGCCGCGCGGCCCGCGCATCAGCAGCGTGCCGCCGACCTTGAGCTCGCCGATGTACTTCGACACGTTGCCCGCCGGATACGTCTTGACGAGCAGGTCGACGAACCCCTTCAGGTTGTGGTTCGAGATGGGCGTGTACGAGCGCAGCGTGATGCGGTCGTTCACGACCGCCGCGCAGCCGACGTGCTGGCCCGTCTTGAGGCCAATGTCGACGTCGCTGCGCGGCAGCTTGAAGCGGTAGATACTGGAGTTGTGGTTGACAGGTGTTTTCTCCACCAGGACGAACTTCCGGAAGACGTGCTCGTCGAGCACCGGCGACTTGGGGCCCAGCACCGTGCGCACGAGCAGGTACACAAACAGCACGCCGGCCAGCACGGACACAATCAGCTTCGCCGCTCCTGGAGTAACAAGCACCATGTTTTCTACTGAATGACGCGTCGAACACTGAGTCTGTGTGTGGGGTCAGGACTAAAGACCCCAGCGGTTTAGGGGACGACCCGGCGAGTTCCGACCGCTCGGTAATGAACGTGATCATGCGGGGAGGGTCAGCCGGGGGAGCCTCACGCTCAGCGGCGGTCTAGGCGAAATCGCGCGGCCGGAAAGAAGGGCATGTGCGTGCGCCGGCGCGTGCGCGCGTGCGCGGGCGCGCGCGAGACTTTCTCGTGCGACGCGGACCCAGGCTTGAGACCACCGCTCGCGAGGACATGGCCAGCGGTAGGGGCGCACGAGGCGCCGTCTTGCACCGTCGCGCGATGAGCGCATGGCGCGTGCGATCGCGACGGAGCGCGGACCTCGTGTCGCAGCGTGGCCACGCGCGCCGCCGTCGCCGCCGCCGCCGCGCGGCCGGCCAAGGCCCGCCTTGGCGAGCCGAGCCGAGTTCTAGCGCGACCGCCGGTGCGACAACACCCGCAATGGCCTGCGTGCCGAGATGTGCGGGTCGTGGCCGCCACTGCGCGCCCGCGCGAAAGCCGCGTGCAATGCAGCGCGGCGCGGAGAGGACGGACGCCTTGGGAGCGCCCGGTGGCGGCGCCACGGCGCCGGTCGATAGGCGCGAGCGTCCTTCGGCCCCGCCGTCCGCACCGCAGCACGCCGAATCCGCCAGCTTGGCGGCCAGCTCGGCGGACGTCGCTACAGCTCCGCCTGGGACGCGCTGCGCGGCGAGCGCGCAGCGCCTGCAGCGCGGCCTCGGTACCAAATGCGTCCCAACCAGGCGCTGGTGCTCGCACAGCTTCCTTACGCCCGCGCGGCCCTGTGCAGAGGCCGCGTCGGGGCAGACGGCCCGAAGTGGCGGCGCGAGCGCTGGCGGGCGGCGTGTGCGTGCGCGTGCGCGCACAGTCGCAGGGCGGCCGGCCTTGCGCTGCCAGCGGCTCGCAACGCGGCCAGAGCGCGCGCGCGCATTACGGTGTGCCTGCGTGGGCCGCCTGCGCGGTTCCTGGGGCGTATGCGAGGAAGGGCGGTGTGGTGGGCGTGTGGGGGAGGCAAGGAAAACGCGCGCAGACGAGGCCATTAGCGCTGTGCGCGCCTGTGCGTGTGCGCCAGTGCATGCGTGCGCGCGCGCGCAAGGGCAGGGGCGGAGGGCCAGGTCTGGCGGTGGTCGCTCGTCCTCCCTCTCTTCAGCCTATGCCCGCCAACGTCGACGCCGCGCGCGAGGCGTGCGTGCAGCTGCTGGCGCGGCACGACCGGTCGTCGCTCGTGCTATCGAAGTACGTGCCGCGGCGCTCGCTGGACGGCTGGCTCGCGCTGCGCGCGTTCGCGATCGACACGCAGAAGGTCGTGGACGGCGTGCGCGAGGTGCCCGGCGCGCTGGCGCGGCTGCAGTTCTGGAAGGCCGGCGTGCAGCAGCTGCACGGCGGCGCGGCGGCGCGGCAGCAGCCGAACGACCCCGCGACGCTGCGGCTGCTGCGGCACGCCGTGCAGAGCGAGGGCGCGACGATCCCGAAGCGGTATTTGCTGACGCTCGTGCAGACGCGCGAGGCGCAGCTCCAGCAGCGGCCCGCGCGGCGCATCGACGACCTCGCGCGCGTCGGCGAGGGCTCGCACTCGCAGGTCCTGTACGCGACGCTCGACATGCTCCAGGCGCGCGAGCCGGGCACGGCGGAGTTCCTCGCCGCGCACGAGCGCCTCGACGAGACCGTGAGCGAGATCGTCGCGCACATCGGGCAGTCGCTCGGCATCGCCGCGGCGGTGCGCGGCCTCGCGTTCTACGCGCGGCGCCAGAACCGCGTCGCGCTGCCCGCGGACGTGCTGCGCGACCACGCGCTCGTCGCGCAGGCCGTCATCGAGGGCCTCGAGCGCGGCGCGCCGCCGCCGCAGCTGCGCGACGCCGTCTTCGACGTCGCCACCGCGGCGAATGACCACCTGCTCGCCGCGCGCGCCAAGCTCGCGGCGTTCCGCGCGGAAACGGGTAAGGTGCCGCCGTCGCTCGCCATCACGCAGATGGCCGCCGTCCCTGTCCAGCTCTACCTCGAGCGGCTTCAGAAAAACGACTTCGACGTGCTGCGCAACGCGCGCGACTGGAAGCTGCCCTGGCGCTCCTGGCGCGCGTGGCGCACGCGCTCGTTCTAACAGCGCACATTGTGGCGTCGCACATTCGGTGCGTGCAGTGCACCGGGCCGCGTAACTCTGCGGGCCGCGCGCGCGCACGGACACAAGCATGCACAGCTTTACACACCCGCACAACCTATTTGTATATACCCTCGCATTGCGGCGCCCGCTCTCTTCTGGTTGCGGTCGCCGCCCGCAACGCACGCCTCACAACCCGCAGCTCGCAGTGCGCAGCTCGCATCTCGCAGCTCGCAGTTCGCAGTTCGCACGTAGCAACTCGCATCTCGCAGCTGGCACGTCGCAGCTAGCACTTTGCGGCTAGCAACTGGCAGCGCGCAGCTGAGGGCGACGCGCGACGCGGGCGCCCTGTATAGAAACCTAATTAATTGTCTGAATGCCTATGTGAGCTGATGCTAGTGCGCGAAACGCTCCTCCCGCCAAGGCCCTCTCGGCGCGCGGGCTGACTCTATATGGGAGGCCGCGCAGCGCGCCGCCTCCGCGGGCTCCGCGACACGGGCCTCAGGACCGCAGGCCCCTCCCGACGTTGCCTGCAACGAGCGAGCTGCCGAAGTATGCCGTCGCGGTGCCCGCGACGGCCTTGAGCGTGTCCCGCAGCTGGCCGCTCTCCAGCTCGGGGATGCGCCAGAACGTCACGGCCGTCGCGGCCGTGGAGACGGCCACGGCCGTGAGCAGCCCGTTGCGCGTCCCGTCGCCGATATACCAGAGGCTGGGCGCGATGAGCACCCACGCCGCCACGGCGTCGCGCGGCAGCTTCTCGGTCAGGTAGACGAGGCCCAGCAGCGCGCCGTAGCTCCGCACGAGGTTGGTTTTCCAGCTACGCGCCGGCGCGTAGCGCGCCGCGTCCGCGGGCAAACCCCCCGGCAGACCGCCCGCGAGACCGCCGGACAGACCGCCGGACAGACCGCCGGCGGGCGTTTCCGGCTGCCCCGCGCCGCCTGCCTCCGTCGCGGGCACGGCGTAGCCGGACAGCAGTATGGAGACGCTGCCGACCGCGAGCAGCACGCGGCGCTGCGCCGCGCTCGGCGCGACCGCGAACGGCAGGTGCAGGTGCATGAGCAGCGTCTGCACGAGCCCAAACAGCAGCAGCACGGGGGCCATGACGTACCAGCGCCGCTTGCGCCCCAGGCTCGGCCGCGCGCCGTCGGCCGCGGGCACGCTGGGCCGGCGGCCCTTCGTATGCATCTGGTGCGTCGGCGGGTGCTCGTTCAGCCCGAACCGCGAGTATCCCGAGCGCTGCTCCGTCGGACCCACGTAGTCGCCGCTCAGCTCGGCCAGGCTTGCGCTCGATCCGAACACAGTCCGCAATGCCGATCCGTCCATGGTATGGGTGCAACTCTGTGTGTGTGGTGCGACGGCTTTGGCCTGCGCCCTCTGTGTTTGCCCGGGCGGGTGCATGCTGAGCGTTAGGGTAGGGCCCGCCGCCCGCGCGCCCGCGAGCACAGCAACGCCATACGGAGTAATGCTGCCGCCCGCTCCTCTTCCCCACTCCATGTGACAGCGCCGGCCTGCCCTCTTTGGGGCAGGCTAGCGGAAAGGCACGGCCGCGCCGTGGGGGCACGCCGTGGGGGCACCCAGGGGAGCGGGTGGCGGAGCGCACGACCATGGGTGATCAGGCTAGCGGCTCGCTAGTGGCCCAATTCTTCCGCAGCGCTCGTCGTGTGTATGGTGCGGCAGCGCGGGGCCCGAGGCGGCCTTCCAGAAGCAGGCTCGCCGGGATGGCGGACGCTGGCCAAGAGGACCACCTGGATGCGGCTGCGGCGGCGCTCAGGGAGCAGCACGCGCGCCGCGCCTGCTGCCCAAGCTCCGCCCTCCTCGTCTAGCGCTCGAGATTGGAGTTTGCCTTGCGTAAACTTATGTTAAGGGCGCGACTGCGTTCACATTTAGGGTAGTAAACTGTGTCGCGCTGCGCGCGCTGCAGCCGCCCCCCACGACACTGGGCCGCACCCCTGTCCTCGCTCGGTGTGCCAGCGGCCGGCTGTGGGCAGTCTTGAGCTCTTGGGATCGTGCCAATCTTGCTCCGTGGCCATCGAGGTCGAGAAAACGCGGATTCCGCTGCACAGGCCGGTAAGGGCGGTGGCGTTCCTCAGGGCAGCGTGCCCGTGCCCATATGCAGACTGGGGGCCGCACCGGCAGGTCGGTAGCTTAGGCGTGACTGCAGCGACTGAAACGCTAATTTAAGAGTGAAACTGCTAAGTCAGATGCGAGCTACCAGCATCGCGAGAGCAAGGGCAGCGCTCAAGCTTCTGCGCAGCTCGTGTCAAGTAGGTTCGCGGTGGGCGGGTGCCACACACCGCCGGCGAGGTTCAGCGCCCGGCGCCTCAGCGTGCGCCCCGCGTGTGCCCGCGTGGTTTCGTTTTGACCGGCCCCGCGTGATAGAGGAAAGATGTTTGTAGACATCGCTAGGTTCTCGGCAGCTTAGCGGCGAGACGGAGGCGGCGTCACGGTTGTGCTGACCGGCGCCGAGCGTGAATGAGCTGCAGGAGCGGGCCCGCCCGCAATTTGATGGATTGCGCGGCCAACCGCTCAATGCGCCGCCTGGATAGCGCTGGAGCCACGCACACGTTCGCCTTACCACAGAGCGCCGGGACCGCTCCCCCGTTCCAGCTACGGGCCGTCGACGCACGGAAGGCCCAAACACCCTATCGCGCGCCGCCAACGTTCGCAGGGTATGGTCGCGCCGGTCGGGTGAGGCTGCGCGACGGTACACCCAGGGCAAGGTGTTGCGCGGGCCTGGGTCCCCCGTCGTCCCTATCCCTCGCTGTATATAACGGAGACGGGACCGGATCGCGCGCCGACCCGTGCGTGCAGCAAACCAACCTCACCTGTGCAATGACTGAATCTCTCAGCGTCGGCTCGCAATTCCCCAAGGGCGTCAAGCTCACGTACATTCCGTACTCCGAGGAGAGCGCCGACGTCAAGGCGTGCGGGTTCCCCATCCAGCTCGACCTCGACCAGGAGCTGGCCGGCAAGAAGGTTGTGATCGTCGCCGTTCCCGGCGCGTTCACGCCGACGTGCTCGGTGAACCACATCCCGCCCTACGGCGAGCACCTCGCGGAGTTCAAGAAGAAGGGCGTCGACGAGGTCATTGTGATCAGCGCCAACGACGCGTTCGTGCTCAGCGCGTGGGCGAAGGTGCTGGGCCTCAACGACAAGATCAAGTTCGCGAGCGACCCGAACGCCTCGTTCTCCAAGTCCGTGGGGCTCAGCATGGACGCCACGGCGCGGGGGCTCGGCGTGCGCACGACGCGCTACGCGCTCGTCGTGGACGACGGCAAGATCGCGTACGTCGGCGTCGAGCAGAACCCGAGCGAGGCCACGGTCTCGAGCGCCAACACCGTGCTCTCCAAGCTGTAGGGACCGCGCCCGTACGACTAATTTAGGAAAGATACATACTGTCACGATTTAAACTCGCCTACTCGGAAGAGGCCTAATAGGAGCCGTAACTGCGGGCCAAATTGTCAGCTTCCTGGTCAAGCTACCGGTCAACAAGCGACCAATTCGAGCTTCTAGTCCTAGCTATCAATCCTAGGTGCATTTACAGATTGCCGGTACGAGTTGCGGATGCGCGTGGTGTGAACGAGCGATGCGTGTACGTTTCTGGCCTACTTTGGGGGCGCGCTTCCACGTAGGACGTCCTCAATGCCTGCTGATCATTAAATTGAACTCGTCACCCTAGGCGAGCTGCGTACGCACCACGCAGCGATACGCCGCACGTGGCCATGCTCACATTAAATGTATCTCATCTAGAGCTGTTAAGTATGTGGAAGCGCGTATCGAGGTGGAGCATATATATGTGTACCCACACACAAAAAAACTAATGCGAATTGGTCCGCCTGACTGCGCGCGAGAGTGCGGAGAGTGTGGGGCGTCTGTGTGTGTGCCTGTGCGCGTGTGCCTGTGCGCACGGGCAGGCGGAGGAGGTGTGCAAGACATAACATACCTATCCCTAAGCCGCGGAAAAAATTCACCAGATGTCGACCGTGATTGGAATTTCGTTCGGAAACACGACCTCGTCGATCGCCTACATCAAGGAGGGCCTCGTCGAGGTCATTGCGAACCCCGATGGCGACCGCGCGATTCCGTCGATGCTCTCGTACGCGCACGGCGACGAGTTCCATGGCCTGCAGGCGAAGCAGCAGCTCGTGCGCAACGCCTCGAACACCGTCGCGTACTTCCGCGACTTCGTGGGCAAGCCCTTCAGCGAGATCGACGTGAGCAAGTGCGAGCGCTCGGCGCGGCCCGTCGCGGGGCCCGACGGCGGCGTCGCCTTCGAGATCCAGGGCGAGCTGAAGAGCGTGGATGAGCTCGTCGTGCGCCAGTTCGGCCAGATCCACCACGCCGCGCGCGACTACATTGGCAATGAGATCGACGGCGTCGTGCTGGCGCTGCCCTTCGACTACCCCGCGGCCCAGCGCGCGAAGCTTGTGGCGCTCGCGGGCGACGCCGGGCTGAAGGTTGTGCAGGTCATCGGGGACCTCAGCGCGGCGCTGCTCGCGCACCTCAGCCGCGACTCGAGCACCGCCTCCGCGGCGCCGGCCGAGGACAAGCTGTTCGTGGTGAGCGACTTCGGCGGCACGCGCTCGGACGCGGCCGTCATTGCCGTGAACTCGGGCATCTACACGGTGCTGGCGACGCACACAGACACGGCGCTCGGCGGCCGCCTGCTCGACGACGCCGTGCTCACCTACCTGGCCAAGGAGTTCGAGGCGGAGCACAAGGTCAACCCGCTGAAGGAGCACCGCGCCGTGGCCAAGCTCGTGCTGGAGGCGGAGTCGCTGCGGCGCACGCTGAGCAACTCGAAGACGTCGCAGTTCGGCATCGACAGCGTGGCCGGCGGCTACGACTTCTCGGGCACGCTGAACCGGCTGAAGTACGAGCTGATCGCGCGGCAGGTGTTCGCGCAGTTCGCGGACTTCGTGCGCGCGCTGCTGGCGAAGGCGCAGACCGACGCGCTCGCCATCGACGAGGTCCTGCTCGTGGGCGGCGTGTCGTGGACGCCGAAGGTCGCCGCCGTGGTGCGCGCGCTCTTCGACGAGCGCACGGCCGTCGTCGCGCCCAGCACGGACACGAAGGCGCTGAACCCGGACGAGCTGATCGCGCGCGGCTGCGCCATCCAGGGCTCGCTCATCGCCGGCCTTGACCGCGAGGAGCTCGAGCAGATCGAGGCCCACCTCAGCGGCAGCCACCTCGCGCGCACCGTCGGCGTGGCCTTCGGCGACAAGGTCGTGCCCGTGCTGGGCGCGCACACGCTGGCGCCGACAAAGAAGACCGTGGAGGTCGAGGGCCGCGGCGCAGGGCTGCGCATCGTCGAGATTGCCACCGAGGTCAAGTCCACCGTGCACAAGCCCGAGCCGAAGGCGCCCGCGGCCGGCAAGGACGGCGACAGCGACGAGAGCGACTGGGGCGACAGCGAGGACGACGAGGAGTACGAGGTGCGCGAGCTCGTGCACACGGTCGCCAGCACGCTCGCCGAGATCGAGCTGCCGATCGACGGCGCGGCGCGCGTCACGCTCTACCTCACGGCCGCGCAGAAGCTGCAGGTCGCCGTCACGGCGGGCGACAAAACCGTACAGGGCACTATCTGAGCGCCTATTTAATTGACTAGAATAACCACGTAGAGTTAGGTGGCATCCGCATGCATCGATCCGAAGCGCACCGCCCGAAGAGGAGCGCTCTTCTTACTCGCAACGAAGGGCTTAAATGCGTATATACAGTGCGCTGCATGTCGATGCTGTTGCAGCTTCGACGGAACTAGTACGCGGGACCCCGACGTTGAGAGAAATAACAAGACGCAGTTGGGCTGCCATTGATACATCAACCCAATACCGGGCTAGCTTGAATGCTAACGCTAGCGAGAGTCTCTAATTAGTTCTTCGCGCGCAATAGTTAGATAGTAAAGGATCGAAATCCAGGCTACCCAAAAGGTCAAGACGTGCGCAAACACGAGGCCCGACGGGGGACTTGAAGCCCCATTACTGTGATAATTCTCATTTACGAGATGATTCAAGAGTCACACGCTTTAGCCGATAAAGCCAGCCAGGCCGACTGTGTATGCATAGATTGTTAGCTAATAACGATCAGAATCCTTATCGGTAGACAGATGTGTCAGCCTACCCCACAGGGTATTACCATGACCGCCAGACTGTCTTGTGAGCTGCCGAGCCTCAAAAAGATGATAGCCAGGTTCAAAATATCGTCTGTAGAGAGTCCGGGCCACAGAAAAGGAATTGGGAAGCAAGAACGGCGCCGACGGGGGACTCAGCCCCCAAGCCTTGTGATAAAACTATACGCGGCATGACTCAAAAGTCAGACGCTGCTACCAATTGAGCTTACCAGGCGTAGACGCAGCTATTAATTAAAGAGCGGATGTTCAAAGTCGAGGCCACTAAAAAGAAGGCTTCGCGAAAAAAGGAAGCCCGACGGGGGGCTCGAACCCCCGACCTTGTGATGAACCTATTCACCAGGTGATGTAAGAGTCACACGCTCTACCGATTGAGCTAGCCGGGCCAACTGTGGACGCCGACGGTGCGTCTACATATATGTCAGCTCAAAAGAGTGGTGCAAGCGCCAGCGCGGTGGCTCCCGCTCGCCGTGTCACTACAACGCATTGCGCGACTGCAGTTTCCAAAATAGCGCGTACGCGACGCGCGAGGCGAGCTGGTCAGCTTAACCGACTGTGTGGAGGCCCGGGAGGCTCCATCTTCGGGTGCCGGCCGTTGTGCGGCAGGGCAGGATTTCCTCGATTGAGGCGACACACTCCCACGCACAAGCCGGCGCGCGGCGGAATTTGATCACCTTCTGCACACTTGGGCAAGGAGCGGATGGAGAAGCGGCTGATCCGCGCGAAGCCCGTGGGAGACACGCTGGCGCTGCTGGCTGTGGCGTACCCTTCCTTTAGTTCGATGGTATTACTAGCCTCCGCGATAGCGTGATATCGGTTCAAGGGTGGCGGGGTTAAAATATGCATGGCTTCAG
>NRDT01000144.1:0-13310 GCA_004124955.1 Starmerella riodocensis
ACGCCGAGAACGTCGGACGCAAGGCGCTTCTGGAGTCTGAGATTCGGCATTTCCAGTAGGTGTAAGGTGGTGAAGAAGAAGAGGTTTTTTTCGATATGGCCCTATGGTGCTTCGATAAGCCCAGATTTTGCTGCACGTAATGGCCCCGTCCTCCGTACCCACGACCGCCGCCTTTAAACTCCCAGCGCGCTTACCCTGCTATGCAGTCACCTTCGGGATATGGTGGTGACTGCATAGGCTCTAGTCACGTGTGTATGTCTGCTTACTGAGCGAGGCCGGCGGCCCTAAGCCCGGGGGGGTCGTCCCCGTCGCGGGCTCCACGGCAGCGCCTCGCGCGCGTACGCTACCGCTCTCAGGGGGACAGTCGCTCAGGCCGCCTACCCCACCACCTCACACAGGCAGCCGCCAGGCGCACCTACCCCGCATTAAGTGCAGTGCGTCTTTGCGCGCGAGCCGTGCCGCGAGCTGCTGGCTCAATTCGTTCGGAGCGACTCTCTATACCGAGTTCAGGCAGCATTTAATTTACATAACGAGCGCGGTGCGCGTGCTCGGCAGCGGCCATGCAGTAACGAGCTGCGCCGCGTTTGAGTTCGCCGCATGTGGGAGCACGAGAATGCTACGGCATGCTTAGCTCCTCAGCCTGCGCCCAAACTATTGAGACAGGTCCGCGCGCCTGGCTCCCAGCGGCTCGAACGCGTGTCCGAGCGTTTATGGCGGCAGCCCGCCGCGCGCGACTGACAGATATGCCTAACCCTGGTCAAGGACTATCACCAGCCGAAAAATAAAATTGCACAGCTGCGGCGGCGGAACACACATGGCTAAATCACTGCGCTCGAAGCGAAAGCAGCAGAACAAAGTCGCGAAGCGCCAATCGACGTTTGGGGACGTCGCAGACGCCCGCGCGAAGCGCATCGCGGAGCGCCTGCACGATGCCGCGATAGACGAGGTTCTGGCCAAGCAGGAGTCGACGGCGGACCCGAAAACCGCGGGCGCGGACATGGACGTCGAGTCGAGTGAGAAGCCGCTGGCGCAGGACCGGCCTGCGGCGCCGGCCGCGAAGAAGGCGAAGGTCAATGACAAGCGCAAGAAGCACAAGTCGCGGAAATCGAAGAAGCTCAGCAAAGGGTTCATGCCTGGGATGTAGGCTCATTGCGTCGGCAGAGCCGCTCACCACGGTGGGCCGAAAAGCCCGCTGAGCAGCTCGCCGAACAGTTCGCTGAACAGCTCGCTGAATAGCATGCAGCGTTGTGTGTAGCGTTGCATATGGCATTGCGTGCGGTGTTGCGTAAAGCATTGCGCGCAGCATTGCACGCAGCATCGCGCGCCGCATTGCTGGCTGCGCAGCCACCGCTGCACGAGCGCTTCCGACATGGCGCCCTTTCACTACGTTATTTATTTCGGCCAGGACCGGCGCGCCGACACTGGCCAACGCTGGCCAACGCTGGCCGACGCTGGCCGACGCTGGCCGACTCTGCTTCTGGACCCTCTGGAGGTGTCTGCTTCTAATTCATACGCATATACAGTATCGCCGCGCCGAGCTGCGCGCGCGCTCGCAGCCAACGCGGCGCCTATCCTCAGCTCTAACTCTAAATCGTGTGCTGACGCGTGCGCTTCTCGTCACACAGGATGCAACTTCTCCTCTACGCGCGATGATGCCTACAGGGCAAGGGCCGCGCCCAGCAGCGGGCGGGGGCCGGGCAGCGGGAAGGCTTATTTTCCGGGTGATCACCGCGCGCCGTAAGACTACTGACTGATCACGCGCAGGGCTCCCTACGCCGCGTGTGTCTGTGTACTGTGTAATTGTGCAGATCTCGTGCGTGCGTGTGCGTCGCTCGCGATTGTAATTGCGACTCCGGGTGTGCGTGCGTGTAAGTGTGTGTGAAGCCGTGCGCATCTAGGAGTGTGTTCACGTCTGCCTCGCCTAAAGTTTGTGTGTGTGGGCTAATTTGTCCCTCCGCGAGGTGTTCAGCGGCAGCGTAGTGTCTTCAGTCTCGCTCGCACCATTATTCCCGAAAAAAAAGATACCCGCGTCCAGGTCCGCCGTAACAGTCGTGCAGCGGTGAAGAACCCTTCTGCGAGAAAGGAGGACGTATGGCCAGCATGCATCGGCGGTCGAACTCAGAGGCCCTGCGGTTCGTCCGCGACGCAGAGCTCTCCGACCTCTCGGACCCCGAGTTTCTCGAGCTGGACGGGCTCGATCCGCGGCAGCAGGCCGTGGCCTTCGACGCGTCGGCGGACGCGCCGCCGGAGCCCCAGGAGCCCCCCGAAAAGCGCACGAAGCGCGCCTTCCCAAGGGCGCTCTACGTGCGCGCAGGAGTCTCGCTGCTGAGCTGGTACGCGTTCAGCATCAGCCTCTCCGTCTACAACAAGCACATGTTCTCGGCCGAAGGTATGGACTTCCGGTTCCCGGTGCTGCTCACCTCCTTCCACCAGTTCACCCAGATCGTGCTGGCCGTGGCGGCGCTCGGCGTGCTGCGCGTGCCCATGCACCACGCAATGGCCAGCGAGAAGTACAAGGTGATCCCGGCGGGCCTGGCGAGCGCCGCGGACATCGGCCTGGGGAACACGAGCTTGCTGATCGTGACGCTCAGCTTCTACACGATGATCAAGTCCAGCGCGCTGGGCTTCGTGCTGCTGTTCAGCATCCTCTTCCGGCTCGAGAGCCCCACCTGGCGGCTCGCGCTCATCGTCTGCGTCATGACGGTGGGCGTCTTCCTGATGGTCGCGGGCGAAGCGAACTTCAATCTGGTGGGGTTCTTCTTCGTGCTCGGCGCGTCGTGCGCCTCCGGCCTGCGCTGGTCGCTCGTCAAGCTGCTGCTCAGCGACACATCGCGGCCGCCGCTGGCCTCGGCCGCACCGCCCGACATCCGCGTCTCTCCGGCCTCTCCATCTTTTGCATCCCCCACGCATATGCCGCATATGCCGCCGCCGCCCTCGCCGCCAACGCCGCTGCAGCAGCAGCATCAGCCGCCGCTGCCCGCAGCGGCGGCCGAGGTGGCTTCGCGGGGCAAACCGCATCCGGTGCAGACCATCTTGAGCCTCTCACCAGTCATGTTCGTCACGCTGTTCGTCTGGGGCGCCATCCAGGAGGGTCTTCCGGCACTAGCAAAAGCGCCCTTTTGGACGCGGCAGCCGCTGCCGCTGGGCATCATCTACATCCTGATCCCGGGCGTCCTGGCCTTCGCCATGACCTGGGCAGAGTACGACCTGCTCGGTGTGACCGGCCCGCTGACCCTCGCCGTGGCGGGGATCTGCAAGGAGGTCGCAACGATTGTGACCTCGGTGCTCGTGTTCCACGACCGGCTCTCGGCGGTCAACGCGCTGGGGCTGGGCGTGACCATTCTATCGATCGGCTTGTATCACTACTATCGTACTTCATAAATAATCATGCTGCGGCTGCCTTCTGCTGCTGCCTTCTGCTGCTGCCGTCTGCGGCTGCCTTCTGTGGCTGCTGCGCACTACTGCTACTTCAGTCTGCCGCTCTGCCGGTGCCCACTGCTGCTCTCTTGCTGCTGCTCTCTTGCTGCTGCCAGTGTGCTAAATAACGTTACATTTTATTTGGGTAGTTCCAGTCCAGTATGCGGCGCCCTGCGAAATGCGGCCTGGATAGCGCCAATGCGCGCTGGTCTTTAGGAGGTGCAAGGTACCGCCCGCTTTTGGTAAGCACGCAGCGCGCGGGATCCAGATCTGCGTATTGGCTGGCTGGGCGCGCAGGGAGATTGCATAACGAGTATACGACCGATCGCGAAAACAACCTCAGCAGGTCACGTTAGGTAGTAAGGCACTAATATTTTCTCACAAAAAGGAACACGCTGCCCTATGCGGCACCCGAAAACACGCTCTCGAATGGCCTCCGCGGCCGCTCGGCAGCCAATGCGGCCATCTTGCCGGGGAAGCACGGGCTGGTCCGGCCAGGCGATTCGCAGTGAAATCGCCCGGCGCCATCGTTCGCTTCCATTTCCCGGTTTTGCCGGGGAATACCGTGGGGGAGAAGAAATGGCTCACGCCTGCGGGGCAAGGGCGATCATCTTAACGGCTGTCTCATCGAACCCCATTCCCAAGTGCATAGGCAGAACGCACCTCTGTGTGCGAAAGCCCCTTAAAAATAGCCCCACACCACACACGAAGCCTCTTGATGAGTAATCATTGCTCCGCGACTATTTTTTGATTATCTTAAGCTAAATGGGCATATCGTCACTTATCTGAGATCCCGCTGCGAATCTTCCCTTCCCCCCATATCCTCTCCTCCCCCCTCTCGCTCTGTACACTGCGGCTCTTAGGACAAAGGCTCGCGTTCCCAGTGCCACTCTCTTTGACTGCTATTGATGCGAGTGCTAGAAGGCTTGTACGAAAAAATCAGCGCGTCCCCACAGAACGGCTTCGCGTGGGCCGCGGGGCTCCTGCTGTGCGGCATCCTAGGCGCGTTCGTCGCGCGTCGCGTGCTCTTCCGATGGGCGCGATCCGGCTGGAAGCGCCGCCCGTCCCTGACTCGGCCGAGGTTCCCGACGAGCAGAACCGTGCTCATCGAGAAGGCCGGGGCGCGGGGCGGCGCGCAGCCGTGCTCGACCAACGCGGAGTTCCGCTACCATTTCTCCGACATGTACCTCGACGACGAATTGCTGCTGGGCGTCGATCCGCACCCAGAGCCGCAGCACGGCATCTTCGACCTGGCCGAGAAGCCGTACTCCATCTCCGAGGACTCGGCCCCGGCCTACGTCCACCCGGAGGTGCCGGACGAGCTTCCGCTGGAGCTCTGGCTCCCGGAGGGCCTGCAGGCACGCAAGCCCGAGCCGGTGGCTGCTCGTCCACACGGCGAGCCCGCGCCGGGCAACCCTATCTTCCAAGGTTCGCCGGTGCAGGAACAATACCATGCCCCCCGCGCCGCGTCGCGCGATACCACTTCTCAGTCCACAACGCACGCAGCAACCAAGCAAGAGCCGGCGGTCAAGATCGCGCCGCTCTATAGCGAGTCCAGCACGCAGCTGTGGCAGGCCCCGATGGACGAGCTCGAGTCGATAATGATGGGCGACTGCCGCCACGGCTGCCACCACGACCACGACCACGACCACGACCACGACCACCAGCACGGCAACGGCCACGGCCACGGCCACCAGCACGGGCACAGCCAGCACCAGCACCAGCACCAGCAGGGACACCAGCAAGGACACCAGCCCCACGCGCAAACGCAGAATCATAGCCAAGCCTCCGGGTTCAGACAATCCGCCACCATGTCATACTACTCGCCGCCAGTGGGGGTCGCCGACAAGCAGACCTTCAACAGCCCCCCAGAAATGTTCACGCCCTTTTTGGAGAGCGACACGCAGGCCGGTTTCGGGAAGTCTGGACAGTCGCTGCATGACTTCTCGCCCGCCAATAGCTCGCAAGGCACCCCGGCCATGCTCCCCATGCGCCCCGGCCCATACGGCGAGTTTACCGATCTCCAAAGAAGACAATTTCAGGGCCGCGGTTCCGGACACCAGTACCTCGACCAGAAGCGACCCTATCTGAAGCGAGACCTTCAGGTTCACACACATCCATATTCGCGGCCGCCAGCGCCCATGGCAGGCCTGCCATCACCGCCCCACTCCGCCCGCGGCGGAAGCGAGAGCGGGAGCGACACCAACGAGGAGCATATGTTCAAGTGTTCGCACTGTCCTGCGACGTTCAGAATACGGGGCTATCTCACTAGACACATGAAGAAACACGCGGAGATCATGAAGTTCAACTGCCCCTTCCATAAGTGCCTCGGCGAGGACCACAAGTGCCATCAGACGGGCGGCTTCAGCCGGCGAGATACCTTCAAAATGCATCTGAAAGCCCGCCATTTCCTGTATCCAAACGGGACGTCGCGCAAGAACCGGCCCAACTGCGCCGGCCGCTGCTGCGGGTGCAGCCAAGTCTTCGAGAACAACGAGGTGTGGATCGAGAGCCACCTTCTGGCGGGCCTTTGCCCGATGGACAAAGTTCACGAACTGCACGATTACGACAGCCCCTCTTTCTAGGGTCGCAGAGGACCCACCGGGCAGCTTCGGCCCACGCAGGCCGGAACCGCCTCCGGTGGGGAGACACTGGGACTCTTTTTGTTAAGACTAGAAATACTATTTATTCTGTTTTGTTTTCTTCCCTTCACGTTGATCTGAGATAGCAATATACGTAGACAGACACACGTTAGCATGCACGCACTCTCTGGGCGTCACCCGCGCCGCCACGCCGAAGAAAGCGGCGAGATCCACGCTGAGCCGGCTCTACGTGTCCCTGCTCCAATCGCGCATGGACAACTACACGACCGCGCACGCAACCGCACGCAACCGTACGCAACCGCACACGCGACCGCACACGAAGCGCACACGCAAACGAACATGCAAGCACACGCTCACATATCCACTCTCACGCGTAGCCGCCGCGCGCCCTCGCGATGCAGCCTCTGGATATTGGGGTCAGGGTTGCACCACGAGGAGAGAAAAACTCGGCGAGCCCTCCTCCAAGACCTTTCCTTCTTTCCTTGCGAAGGCTGATAGACTGCATGCAAAGCTACTGACGGGTGCAGCCCGTATGAACGCTTTGGGGAAAGTCTCCGGTCGAGGTCCAAGCAGAAATGCATCTTCTCGATATCGGAAGATAGCCGGGTGCCTGACGCGTCTTGTCTTCCCAGGAAGGCCTGTTCCAGTTCTCGCGTGAGAAGAGACGTCTAGCCCGACTTTGGCCTCAAGACGACGGCAGCGTGTTTGCCACTCGATAGTTATGCAGGTCCCCCTCTCCAGGTCTCGTGTCTGGGGAGGGTGCACTCGATGGAGCTTACAGTCGGTCTTCGCCACCTTTTTTATCTTCCTTTTCTCTCCTGCTTGTCTGCAGATCCTGCATCTGGCAGCGCAAGGTCGTACTTGCAAAGCAGAATTACGTATCAAACGGGGATGACATGATGAATCTTTTTTTTTAGAGTCAAGCTCAGAGAGGTCTAGATAGCCTTTTTGCTGATAACTTACACATTTTCTGATCGTCCTTCGAATGTAGTCACTATCGCTGTAGATCTGTTCGTTTTAGAAACTCGCTACGAGCCGCTTCTCCGTTGTGGTGGTTTGAGGTCCGCTACGAACCGCTGCTCCGTTGCGCGGCCCGGCTCGTCGTGTTTCATCAATAGAGTTACTATCTCATATAAGTTCTCTACGAGAGCCCGCTACGAGCCACTTCTCCACTCTGGCCGGCGGCGTAAAAAGCCCGCCAGGGAAGAGTGCGCCTGACCGTTGAGGTCTTGCCCTCCAATGCGGCAAGGCTCATCGCCGAATCAATACTAAAACTGTCTCATTCAATACATACCAATATAGCTATGGTGGTCCTCTGCGCGCGGGCGGACTGGATGCTTATATATTATGTCCAAGAACATTTAGCTCTTTAGCTCTGTCCCTGCTGGTGTGGCTGCGGCTGGGTTGGAAGCGGCTGCTGTGGCAGAGACGTTGAGAAGTCAGTGGATGTGCTCGAAGTGGAGTCGGGCGGGCCCTGATGCTGCTGCTGTTGTTGGTGCTGCTGCTGCTGCTGCTGCTGCTGATGCAGCGCGAGTAGCGTTGGGGTATCGATGGAGCTGTTTGGAGGATATTGGCCAATATTCGCAAGCTGTGCTCCAAACTGTCCACCAACGGCCGAAAAGGGATAGCCTGGGTAGCCGTACTGCGGCGCCGGAACCTTGTAGCCCTGCGCCGCGAACTGCTGGAGGTGAGGTGGCAGCCCGGCGATCGCCTGGGCCTGCGCCTGGAGGGCGGCGCGCATCGCCGCCGCCTGATTATTGGGCGACCCGTCCTGCCCGGGCTGGAGGAGCGGAGGAGTGCCCTGTGTCTGCGCCCCGAGCCGCTGCTGCGCTTCCTGTGCTTGTCGCATAGCCGCCAGCTGGGCGTTACTGACACTCATCGCGTGCGCCTGGGCCTGTACCTGAGCATGCGCCTGGGCGTGCGCATCAACAGAAGCATTGACCGATGGCGGCGAGCCCTCTGCGTCGCTGTCTCCATGCTGGTCCGGGGAATCCCCTTCCAGCGGCGACTCCGGCGCATTCAAGCAGGTCTGAATGAGGTTCTTGCCCTCCTGTTGGGTGACCAGGGGCTGCAGCTTCGGTGTGGTGAATGTATAGACCAGGCCCGTCTCGGATACGACGAGCAGCAGCACCTGGGTGCCGGTCAAGACCGACAGCTCCCAGGCCTTCTTCATTATACCGTGTTTCCGCTTAGAGAAGGTGATGTGGCGGCGCGCTTTGTTCTGAATAAACTTGATCTCAATTTTCCTCCTTTCTCGCTGGCTCTGGCCCTCGGCTTTGCCATCTTCGTCGTCGAAGGCCTCGCCGTCCGCGTAGGGCTCGTCGCCCTCCTGCTCGCCGGAAGGCGAGCCATCCTGGGGCTCAAATTTCTCGTCTGTGCCATCGTCGCGGTCCTTATCATGATGGGAAACGACTTTGATATACGATCCCGTCTTGTTCTGCCTGTTAGCCGCCTTGCTAGACGCCGACATTGCCCAATGCGGTATATTTGGAGACAGGGTGGTATTTACTTCAGGCAAGATTGGAACAAACAAAGTAAAGATCGTTAGTCATCTACCCCAGTCCGCCGCCCCCAGTTAGTGAGCGCCTACACTAATTTACACCTGGGGCAGGGGCTGGTCACACACTTTCGGGCCAAACCTTGGTTTGGGTTCGGCTGCGGTAATCTTATGCACAATTGCGTGCGCGTGGCATAGTGGCGAAGCAGGGACTTTGTGTTCTCGATATGCACGAGATCGGGCCGCCGTCGACGCCAAGTCTCTAGCACTAGCAGCCTATCTATCCCTAATATTAATGGTCAATCAAATATTTGTGCACCGCCGCCCAGCCTAGGATTTTCCGAGCCGCCTAGTTTACCTTGGTTAATGGTTCTTAACGCTGAAGCTCTGCGGAGTTAAAAAGGGCTGAAGCATCCCCCTCTAATTGAGGCGCAACGGCTGTTAGACACGGTGAAGAGGTCCAAGGACACTTAGCGCGGCCTGAGTGTCTCCTGCTTCTAGGTCTGGTTCACTAATCCTGCTGCTTTTGGAAATATTAAAACCTCTTTCGGTTTGTTCGCCACCGAAATGGTAATTGCTGCCCCAAGGCGTGAATAGGGACACGGTCCTGCCCTTAGGCGCCACGGAGTGGGAGAGAGAACGCTACTGCCCTTGCCCTCCTGATCCTCCTCAGCATCACCAATCTATCAGTTTGAGCGTTGAGAAAGGGTGGGGGGAGGCCTAGGCAGGAGAGAGGTCTCAGGTCAGGGAGGAGGTTTCACGTAAATACGACGGAAAAGCCTTGAGTGATCGAGTTGGTCTTGAGGACCACGATAGCTTGACGACCTACACGGCTGCTAACTATACGTTTTAAGCCTCGTTGGATAAGTATATACATTTGGCCACAGTGTCTATCAAGTTTTGCCATCCCCGGTAGCTCGCTCGCGGGCCACACGCCGCGCTCCAGCTAGACCTCGCGCTGGTGCGCGAGAGCCTTCCTGCTAGAAGAGCTCAAACTCACTGCGCGAGCTCGCTAGCCGAGGCTCTCTGCTAAGTCCTATACTACCACTGGCGCGTCAGCTTATATTAAACGGCAAGCTAGGTGAGATCGACAGTCATGTAATTTCTCCGGCTCGTTCTAGCCGAAGCCTGCAGAGCTCAGGTCTTAGCCTGCTCGCATGGAGTGGTGATGATGCTAATGATGCGGCAGGTTTGTTGTTGCAGTGCCTCATGCGGAAGCGCGACCTTACCCTAGATCACTACTGCGTGAGGTTGTTTGTTTATATAATAATTGCGCGTCGCGTTCTCCACCTTTCTTCGCATCTCGTACTCAGCCCAAGACCAGCCGCGATGCCCTCAAGCTACAAGAAGTCCGAGCTGATCGAGCTCCTTACCGTCTTAGGGCTTCCTGCGTCGCAGAAGTCCACCAAACCACATTTAGAGGCAGATATCCGCAATCATCTTTCCAGTACTCCCAGGGACGCCCAGCTCGACTCGAGGTTGAGCAGCTTCGTGGGCAAGGCCGCCCCGCCCTCAGATGAGGAGGAGGAAACCCCAGCAGAAGACATCCTGAAGGAGAAGGCGGAGGAGCTTACCGAGAAAGTCGGCGAGTCTCTTTCCCAGGCCAGGGCTACCGGCACAGAGCTCGCCCACACTATCAAGAGCAGGCTTGAAACTCTGCGTGGCGGCCTCTCTACTGTGGCCAGCGTGAACTGGATACTCCTTGTGGCGGAGTACTCCACACTCGTCACGGTTCGTTGGCCTCGCAATGTCCTTGGTGGCTACGTTTCTGGCTACGATATAGCCTTCAAGACGCTCGCCACAGAGACGTTCTTCTACACCCTGATCTTGCTGGCCCCGGCGCTGCTTTTCTCTTTTGTTATTAATTTCACAAAGAAGAACGCGATCCGGCGGAAGAAGCATGTGTACACGTTCGACCCGATTCTCTTCGGCATCGGACGTTTCTTCACAGCCGCCATATACCACTTCTTCTACGCAGATCAGAAACTTGTGGCTCTCGCTGCAGCCTCGGGATTGACTGCGGCGCTTGTAGGAATCTACGCGTCCGTGCTGCAGACCCCGTGAGAGGTGTGTGCAAGCACATCCCCACACTCATCTTTATCTCCTGACCAACGGTAATCAACGGTAACAATCAGGACTTGGAAGTCCACTTGCGGTCCCCCCCCCCGCTTAACATTGTACGGCACAACTGCTTGCAGGGAAGCCATGGTGTGTGAGCACGCCGTTCATGCTCAGCGTTCATGCTCAGCACTACTGCCTCCAGACAATGAACACTGTCGACCAGCTGCTGGCTGAAGACTCAAACGATCAAGGCCTTTGTGTCTACAACATCCAATTTAGTTACTGTCTTTTAAATTGTATTTCTAATCATAATTTCTATGTTAATCCTGTTGATACAAACCGCGCGACACTGCATTCAACCAGTCAGCTTGCCACAATGCCTAAACCACCTAAGCGCCGACTGCCGGAACTCGTCAGAATCTCCTAGACAAGCTCCTAGATCACAAGCAGGATCTGACGGGCATAATACTACATGCCTTGCGGCAATAAACTATATGTGGCAGATTTAAGGGGGGTTGTGGGGAGAGGGGAGGTGGGTGCGGTAGGTTTAGTTTTCATACAAGGTGCTTATTTGGGAGCCTCCTTGTACGAGACAGCGGCCTCCTCGTCCATAGCAGCGATGATGGTAACAAGAAGCTCCTTGCCCTCATCGAAGTCGGCCTGGATCTTCTCGCCGAGCTCGCCCTCGGGGACCTTGACGTCGTCCTTCGTGTTGCCGTCAGAGGTCATCAGAGACAGGAAACCGTCGTCAATGTCAATGAGCTGGTACTCGGTGCGCTGGACGTTGGGGACGCTCATGTTGTGGGTCGAAGGAGAGAGATCCTCAAGCTTCTTGCCGGTGAAGATGTCGATGGCGACCAGGTGGACCTTGGCGTGACCGTGCTTACCGGTCTTGGAGGTCGACATGTCGACAATTTTACAGGGGCGGCCCTTGATAACGACGTGGCCGTTCTTACGCAGAGCAGAGCACTGCATCGGGAAGGTCGCGGAGGCGCCAGCATTGGCGGTCTCGAACGTGTGGTCCTCGTCAGCCATTTTAGAAGAGATGTTGAGGTGTAAAACGGAGGAAGGGAAACAATATAAGGAGAGAAATTTTCGTCTCCGCGTGAGTGGGATTCAAGTTTATGTAATCTTTTTTCTGGTCCCTATCGAATTACTAATAGATACGTGGGGTCATAGAGCCCGAAGGTGCGCACGCAGCGTATACGCAAGCTTGAAGCTGCCGCCTGGCAAGGAGATCGTACTCAACAAGCTCGGCTTTAAGCAGTCAGAGCCAATTAGGTGATGTGCATATGTCTGGGTAAACGTGAACACGTCTACGCTATTTGACACTCCTTTTATTTAGGGTGGTGAATCACACATGTGCGTGCGCGCATGCACGACATATAAAACCCTTTCATTGAAGCTAGAGCTGATCGACTTGATTACGTTCGGAACTGAACCAAAATGACAGCAGCATTTGCTTGACGCCCTGGCAATCATAATTAAGTAGGAGCATAGCAGATTATCGAAACGGTTGGCTAATTAAGGTTTTAATTAATCAAGCGGCCAAAGAACCTTGGGCCTTGCTTCGGGTATGTATTCATTGTACAATGCTTGACAGATCAGACTTATGATCATGCAGAGAAGACTTGGAGGTACGCCGGGCTACTCCTGGCTGGTCTGTCCAGCTATCAGTTTTCGGTGCTTCTCTTGACACACGAAATAGGCGAGGGTAAGCGGTGGATTGGGAGAGGTGGGAATGATATGCTATGCGGAGAAGCGGGCAGTGAGGGTAAGCGGCTATGATGGGTAATAAGTAATCACAGTGAGTAGAACTCCCAAACAATATCTCTTGACCACACCAGGCGCGCGCTGCATTCGATAAAAGCGAAGTCTGCGAGAGAGGCATGGACTTAAGCGACAGGATTGCTGGTATATACTTTCCGTCGGACGACAACGAAGACACGTCAGAGAACAACCATTGGGAGTCTAAGGCATCTCACGACCCGGTCAGCCCCGCTGATGCTGTCGACGATAGCGATTACCGAGGCGACGATTTGGCGCTTGGGGCTGCCCAGGACCGCGTAGCCGAGTACCGAAATAAGATGCCGACGTCAGGGATCACTCTCTTCACGCACCGATCAGCGCCGAACGGCTTCAAGGTTGCCGTAGTCCTCAGCGAGCTTGGTCTCAAATACCACACCTTTAATATTGACCTCACTAGGCACGAGGAGCGGCTACCTAGCTACGTGGAGCTCAATCCGAACGCGCGAATCCCTACAATCATTGATCACGACAATGGTAATTTTGCTTTATGGGAGAGCGGCGCGATTTTAGACTACGTTTGCCGACGGCCGCAGACTCTCGCAAAGTCCCCCAGACTGGCCCGCCAGCTTCTGGGGGGAGATAGTCTGCAGCAACAGGCGCTCGTCAACGCTTGGGTTCATTTCCAGGCCAGTGGCCACGCGCCCATTATTGGGCATGCACTTCAGTTCCGTTTCGTTGAAGCAAACGTGCCGAGCACCGGCATGGCCATCGTAGCCGACCGGTTTGTCGCGGAGGCACGCCGCGTCGCCGGCGTGCTTGAGGTGTACCTGGCGGAAAAGCGCGAGCTCCTTGCGGAGGACATGACGGATGAAGCAGAGATACTTCAGAAACCTATATGGCTCGTGGGCGATTCGATGACTTTGGCAGACCTGGCGTTTGTGCCCTGGAACCAGGTCTTTCGCAAAGTAGGCGTAGAGCTAGAG
>NRDT01000145.1:0-13280 GCA_004124955.1 Starmerella riodocensis
CGCGCCGCGGAGGACGCGCTGGAGCCCGCGCGCTGCGGCTCGGGCGCGAACTTGCGCGGGAGCGGCGGCTCAAGACCGACCAGCGGGCCGCCCTGGCGGTTGATGAAGTCCTTGATGAAGGAGGAGTTGGCCGCGATCATATCCTCGCTGATGCCCATCTGCGCGAGGTCGCGGTAGAGCGCGCGCCACTCAACAGGCGGCTCGTCGTCGTAGTAGATCTGGCGCGCGAGCTCGTTGCGCCGGCGGTGCGCGCCGGAGAGGTCGCCGCGGGGGCCGGTCATGCCCGCCGCCCCGGCCAAGGGGGCCTGCGGCCCCATGGAAGGGGGCGGGGGCGGGGGCGGCGGGCCATGGCCGGCGTTGCCGCCTCCGCTGTTGCTGCCGCCGCCGAAGCCGTGGCCGCCCGCTGCAGATACCTTGCGCGGTACTGCCGCGCGATTGTGCGTGGTATCCTTGCTGCCGTACTTCTGGCGGTTGCTGACGCGCTTGAAGAAGTGCGCCGCCTCGCTCTTGTCCTCGAAGAGCAGCCCGGCCAGGCACTCCTCGAGCTCGAAGCTGTGGAAGAACGTGCGGTCCTGGTAGTACTTGAAGTCCACGTAGAGCTCCTGATCCCACAGCACGCCGCGCTGGCCGTCGATGTCAACGAGCTTGAGAAAGAAGCTCTTCCCCACGAGGTCGTCGACGAGCACGACGGCGCCCGCAAGGCCGGTCCACTGCCACTGCCGCGGGTTCGGATACGCGATGTACAGGCGCGCGACCGTCTGGTCGATGATCTTGTTCGACGCCTTGGGGATCACGCGCTTGATCTTCTTCTCGTCGGCATCCTTGAGCAGGCTCGAAGCAAGCAGCGAGTGGGCCAACATCGGGCTCGATAGAGCACGTCGTTGGTGATGGCGGAGTTGAGGAGGATGCGATCGCTACCCTGGCCCGATGCGGCCTGCAGCCCTTTCTAACGGGCGCAACGGCGCGCCCGCGATGGCGCGCGGGCTCGATCGCGCCTGCCTAAGGGACTAAATGAAATCAAGTATGTGATCTGTTTTAATTTTGTTCTCCAATGATCGACTAGAGCTTTGAGATTTGGGGCAGTACATGAACGCAGAGATCGAGTCTACGCAGGCGCAATCTCAAATGATGCTGAAGCGTGCGTGGAGATGAAGGCCTCGAGTGGCCTATACATACTCAGTTATGAACTCAGTTTTGAATTCAGTTTTGAACTCAGTTCTGAACGGGGCCGAGCGCGACCGTAGTCAGTGCATCAGCCCGCGCGCGGGGATGGGGTGCTCGCTGATGCCCAAATCGTCAATGAGGTTTACCGTGTTGAACAAGTTCGTGACGACGCACGCGTGGTTCGGCAGGATGTGAATGCGCTCGCCCACGTCGGGCAGGTCCTCGGGCCGGTCTGCCTCGAGCACGCCGTGCTCCTCGCTGAGGCGCGCGACGCGCGCCGCAGGGTACTCGCGCACGCTGCCGAACCCGTCGAGCCCGAGCGTGTCGCTCGAGAGTGCCTTCGAGCCCGCGTCGCAGACGGCGCGCAGCGGCGTGGGGCGGCTCACGACCGTTGTGAGCACGGTCTGCGCGCACCAGCCGGGCTCGGCCGCGCCATGGTTTAGCGTCGCGCGGTCGTTGTACACGTACGTTCCCGGGCGCATCTCCGTGATGCCGGGCACCTCGTGCATCTGCCACATGTTCGCCGTGCCCCCGACCGACACTGCCGGCAGCTTCTCGCCTCCGGCCGCAAACACGGCCGTGGCGGCGCTCAGCCACGCCGCCAGGTCCGCGCGCCCTCGATCGCCCCCCGCAGGGAACGTCATGAGCCCGGCAAACTCGAGCGTCGGCCCGGCGTGCGCGATCTGCCTCGCGAGCGCCAGCGCGGCCGCGGGCTCGGGGACGCCAGCGCGCCTCCCGCCGGTGTCGCACTCGACCATCACGCGGAGCGGCCGCTCGCCGCCGCGCGTGAGGCGCGCGTCGCGCGCGGCTGCCTCCGCGTACCCGCGCAACACTTCGAAGCTGTCGGCCACGACGGTCAGCCGCGTGCAGAGCGCGGCGAGGTCGGCCAGCCGCTCGAGCTTGCGCGCGCCAACTATATTGAAGGTCAGCAGCACGTCCGTACGCACGCTGGGGCCGAGCCCCTCAACGATCGCGTGCGCCTCGGAGATCTTCTGGCAGTTGATTCCGCACGCGCCCTCCTCGAGCTGCAGCCGCGCGAGCAGGGGCAGCTTGTGCGTCTTTATGTGCGGCCGCAGACGCAGGTGGTGTGCGTTGGCGTACTGCTGCGCGCGCCTGATGTTGCGCCGCGCGAGCTCGACGTCCACGACCAGCGCGGGCGTATCGAGCTGCGCAACCGTACGTTCGCTGGAGCTCATCTATGCTTCTAAGTGCGTGGCTCAAGGTCAGTCTCCTTGCAGGATTCGCCACGCTGGTGCTGTGCTGCGAAGAGGCTTAGAGACTCGTGGGAGCACAGCGGTGTGTACGTTCTCGCTTCTCGATGTCATAATCTCAGCCCCACTGCTCGAACCAGTCGCTTGGGGAAAGGGCGCGGGGCTTCCCCTGCAGCTCCACCGTGCCCTGCCCCGCGGGGTAAGGCTACCGTTGGGCGCGCCCGGAAAGCACCGGTCGCGTCGATTTCGCGCGTGTGCGTTTCAGCTGCCGCAACAGCAACAGCAGCGTGGGGGGTGGCGCGAGCGCAGGATGAGCATCGCGCGCTGGCGCCCAAATGTAAGCTGGTATACGTCGGAGTTACGCGTTGGCGCTCCGCAAGGCTCGGTGACTGGTGACATTCTGGCCGACTGCAGCCGCTGATAGCAAAGTGCACGCAGAAATTAGTTGTCTGGTCGTAAGGCGCCCTGTAGCTGAGTAGATATAAGGACAAAAATGCCACGATGCAGAGCCCTGCGTGCACGAAGTTCAAGCAATCTCGATGTACTTTCCTATCCGCTGGCCGGAATCACGTGCCGCTCAAATTATCTTCGAGGAGCGGCCTCCACGCAGGTGAGCCAGGACTGATTGCGGCAAGAGGCGAGGGAAGCACAATGCCCAGCGAGCGCGAGCGCCGCCAGCGCATCCTGGCGTGGTATAAAGAAGACATGGACATGTCGCTGAGCGAGCTCGCCGCGCAGTACGAGGACGTGTACCACCAGCCGGTCTCGCTGCGCGCCGTGGCCGCCGCCATCTACCTCGAGCCGCGCCAGGAGCGGAGTAGAAGGCGCGCGGCGCCGCGCGAGCCGCCGAACAAGCGGCCGCGCACCGAGTGACGTGGGCGCCCGCCGATATATTGATCCGGGAAGGTCCGGCTCGCGAACGCACGCCCGCAGTGCCCTGCTTTTCTTACGTATAAGGCAACATTACAAGACCGGCGCGCCGCCCGAGTAGGCGTCGCCGTCGCAGCTATATAGACTGTACCAATACCCAACATCTCGTTAACGGCGTTCGCGAACGGCTTGCGGTGCGCGGCTGGTGTGTAGGGGGGCGACCAGGCAGGCAGCTACAGGTAGCACGCGCGCGTACTTTCGAGCACGCGGCCCTCACGCGCGTGAGTCGGCTTGCCGCGCTCAATGGCCGCGCGGCCGTTCACAAACACGTAATGAATCCCGCGGCTCGTCTGCTGGGGCGCCGCGAACGTAGCGCTGTCGCGGACTAGCTTGGGGTCGAAAACAACCAGGTCCGCGAAGTGCCCCTCGGCGACGCGTCCCCGGTCGCTCAGCCCAAGCACGCGCGCCGGGCGCCCCGTGAGATGCGCGACGGCCTCGGCGAGACCGCCGGGGAAAACCGTGCAGGGCTCTACGCTGTGGTACTGCTCCGTCTCTCCGGGGGCATAGATGTCGCGCACACGTCCTTTGGGGAGCTCGCGCGCGTAGTGGCCGAGAAACCGCGTGAAAGTCCCGTACGCCCGCGGGTGCGGCTTGCTCCCCACAAGGATGCCGTCGCTCCCTCCGCAGTGGAACTCGTCCTGCATCATCGCACGCACGTTGGACTCGTCGCCGACGTGCTGCAGGATCGTTGTCGCAAGGTTGTCTTCGATCAGAATACGCCTCATGATCTCGAAACAACGGCCCTGCGTGCTGGAGCTCTGCGTGCTGGAGCTCTGCGTGCTGGAACCTCGCGGCTCAACGGCGATGCTGCCTCCGCTGAGGCAGCCTCGCTCGGGCCCTGCCTCGCTGCTGACCGCGCAATTGCGAGGAAGCAGGCCTTGCTCGTCGATCTCCGCTATAGTGTGTCCCACGAGCTGTCCCAACGCGGACCGGTTCCTGACGCCGGAGATCTCCACCGTGGCCCAGTCGACCGTGCACCCGTGGCAGCCATCGGTGCCGTCGACTTCGACCCCGTGCCGTATGCGAGCGAGCACCGCCGCGCCCTCTGTGCCGCGCAGCCGTGCAAGGCAGGCCTCCGGCCCCCCTTCCGCGGCCCAGGAGGGCAAGAGAGCGGCCAGCGTCGTGGCGCCCGGCAGATAGGGGTAGGTGTCGAGCGTGATCTCGACGCCCTCGCTGCGCGCCCGCGCTAGCTGCGCCAACAGCTCGGCCGCGCGGCCCCGGTTCTCGTCAAAGTTTAGCACGGCGTGGGTCAGATGGAGGCGCACGCCCGTCGCGCGCGCGAGCTCGATCATCTCCGCATAGGCCTGCAGGGCGCCCCGGCCGTAGCTGCGGTGGTGCGGGCAGTAGTAGCCCCCGAACTCGCGCACAACCACGAGCAGGCGGGCCAGCTCGGAGTCTGCGGCGTACATGCCCGGCACGTACGTCAGTCCGGAGCTGAGCCCCACGGCGCCCTCGGCCAGCGCCTGCCGCAGAAGACTCTGCATCTGCGCTATCTCTGCGGGGGTGGCCGCGCGCGCGTCGTAGCCGAGCACCAGCATGCGCAAATTGCCCTGCGGCACGAGCACGGCGACGTTGGTCGCTGTGCGCCTGCGGCGCAGCGTTGCCAGGTAGCCCGCCACCGAGCGCCAGCAGTAGAAGCCCGGAGCGTCGGGATCGCCGTTCCAGCCGGCGATCTGCTGGCGGATGCGCCGCAGGCACGCGGCGTCCACCGGCGCGTAGCCAATGCCGTCCTGGCCCAGCACCTCGGTGGTCACGCCCTGGGTCAGCTTGGCGAGATGCGCGGGCGTGTGCATCACCGCGAGGTCCGAGTGCGCGTGCATGTCGATGAAGCCGGGGCAGACGGCGAGTGCTCCGTCCTTACAGTCGATGATCTCGCAGCCGCGCTCGAGCTGCTGGCGCTGCTCACGTTCCAGCGAGTGGAGCTCAAAGATCTTTTGGATCTTCGGCGGCCGCACGAGCACGCTCGCGATGTAGCCTTCGCGGCCCGTGCCGTCAAACACGAGGGCGTTCTGCAAAACGAAGCTCATAATCCAGTGATTGATGCGCGCCCTTGCTCCTTTAATAAATTGAAGTTTTTGCAGCTGCTGTGTTATCTCTGAGTGACACTTGACGCATGCGTCGCACCGATAAGCGGGGTATAAGGTGGTTGCCCACAGACGTATGTGTGAATGTCAATTCCAGAAGGGTACTATAGCTGCCTGTAGTATCCGCTTCTTGTCTCCATACTTACTCTGCGGCTCCACTGCCCCCCAACCTAGCGACTCCTACACAGAGAGCGACGGTGCGCGCCTCAACGAGAAGCGAGGGCGTGGGGTTCAGGTACCGCCCTCGCGCATTACCCTAGGCACTATCTCAGGCGGCTGGACGCAGCCCAAAGCAGAATGCGGGGAGACTCGCCGGACCGCGCGCCGTCCCAGACTAGGAACTACCCAGGCGGGCCGACACGGACCCTCGCGAGCCCCGACACTGACTACTGTGCAGAACGTTGCGATGGGTGACGACGCACTTAGAGCCTCCCGCCCGCCAGCGGGCGTCGCGCGTCGGACGGCGCTCGTGACGGGTAGCAGCAGCGGCATCGGCCTCAGCATCGCGCGGCAGCTTGGGGCCATGGGGTTCAACGTTGGGCTCACGCGGCTGCCCAGCGATGACGTCCAGGCAGTGGACGCGCTGATGGAGCAGCTCGTGCGCGTCTACGGCGTCGAGTGCGCTCTGTTTGTGGTCGACCTCAGCGTGCCCGAGGAGGCGGCTCCCGCGCTGGTTGCGCAGCACGTCACGCACTTTGGCCGCCTCGACGTGCTCGTCAACAACGCGGCCGCGGCAGTGCACGCAGGGCGGGCGTTCATGGACCTCGGCGCGTCCTCGCTCGAGCTCTCGGCGAAGCTCCGGTCCGGCTTTGCCCTCGTGTTCGAGGCGGCGGCCCTTCTGGCCTACGAGGCGGTCAAGCAGTTCCGCCGCCAGGCGCCGCCCGACACCGGCGCGGCGCCGATCGATGCGAACACGGCGGACTTGAACGCCGGGTTCTACACGGCGCGCTGGGGCACCGGCCGCATCGTCAACACCAGCAGCGTCCACGGCCACACGCCGCTGCCGCTCTCGGCCGTGTACTCGATGGCCAAGCACGCGCTGAACGGCCTCACCGTGTTTCTCGCTGCCGAGCTGGGCGCGGAGGGCGTCACGGTGAACGGCGTCGCGCCCGGTCTCATTGCGACGCCGCAGACGCAGATCGACCCCAACGATGTGGACCGGCCCGAGCACCGCCGGCCCGGCCTCTTCATCCCGCGACCAGGACGGCCCTCGGAGGTGGCGGCGGCCGTTGGGTTCTTCGTGTCGGTTGGGGGGCTCTACACGACGGGCCAGACGCTCCGCATTGATGGCGGGTTCTCGGACACGAACCCGCAGTTCTTTTGGCCGCCAGGCGCGCAAAGCAGAGCCGACGCAGAGCTTCGAGCGAGCCAGGAGGAGGTCTACACAGTAGATTAAGTTAGTGCCGGTGTGGCTGTTGATGGCAACTCTTGCAGGAGCATCTTGTTAATAAAAAAATGTAGATCGTTGAGTGGTGAGCTCTGCGGTTTTTTAGCGGTTTGTTCGGCGGTTTCTTCAGTTTGTTCAATGGTTAGCCCTTGAATTTGTATTTCGGCATGCCGCGCGCAGGCGTGCGGATTTTGTAAATGTGGCCGCCTCCGTCGCCGGGGACGTCCGAGCGCGCCGTGGTCACGTAGAGGGTGTCGTTCTGCGCGCCGCCCCACGTCGGGCAGGTCACACACCGCGCGGGCAGCGCGACGCGCTGCAGCTCCTCGCCCTCGGGGCTGAGGCACAGCACGGCGCCGCCGTTGTAGAGCGCCGTCCAGATGTTCCCGTCCGTATCGACCACAAGCCCGTCCGGCTCGACCTGCGTGCCGCGGAAGTCGCGGAGGATGCGCTGGTTCGCGACGGTGCCCGCCGCGTCGTCGTAGTCGAGCACGTAGGTGCGCTGGCCGAGCGAGTCGTTGAGGTACATGCGCGTGTGGTCCGGCGAGAAGCCGATCCCGTTCGAGATCGCCAGCCCGCCGGCGAGCACGACGCGCGCCGTGCCGTCGGCGTCGTAGCGCCAGAGCCGGCCCGTCGGCGCGCGTGTGTAGTTGATGCCCTCGGCCGCGGTGGCGATGTCCATCTCGCCGGCCCACAGGCGGCCCTGCGGGTCGACGGCGCCGTCGTTCATGCGCCGCGCGCTGCGGTCCTCGTTGAGCACCTTGAGGGGCTGCAGCTCGCCCGTGGCCTCGTCGAGGAGGCCGATGCCCTGCCAGTACAGGCAGACGTAGCCAGGCGCGCCCTCGCGGAAGACCTGGCAGCTGACGTGGTCTGCCGTGCTGTGTGTCACGGCGGCGCGGTCTGTGTCGAGCTCACCCGTGTCGCGCCGGATGGGCGCTACGTGCACTCGTTTCGCGAGGAAGTCGTTGTAGTGCAGCGTGTCGTCGCTGAACCGGTAGATGGGACCCTCGCCGAGCTGCAGCGGCGGGTCGGCATCGAACAGCTTGGTGGCCGCCAGCATTAGAGCAGAACGCTTGGGTGCAGGACGTGCTTTCCTCGCCGGGCCGTCGATTGACCAGAGCGTGCCCCAAAATCCAGGGGGGATGCGCCCTACACCTAGCCCTGGTGCACCAAACGGGGAACTGCACAGGCGGCCTTGAGCAGACGGCATTCAATGTGTTCGCAGAAGCACGAGCTCCGCGAGGCGCTGCTAAACACTTCTCTCGGGCGCGGCAAGGCTCTGTCGCAGCAACAGTAGTGGTAGCAGTGTGCTATGTACGGCGAGCGACTTTAAATTACGTACAATCCACATACAATTAATAATTGCTCAAAGGCTCGCGTTCAGAGGCTTGTAGGCGACGGCCTCGATCTCGACGAGGAAGTCGCCCGCGAGCTTGGCGCCGACCGTCGTGCGCGCGGGCGGCTCTGTCGGGAAGAACTTCGCGTAGGCCTCGTTGAACCCCGGGAAGTTCGCGGTGTCAGTGAGGACGACGAATGTTTTGATGACGTCGCTAAGCTCGGCGTCGGCGAGCTTGAGCACGGCCTTGAGGTTCTCCAGCACCTGCGTCGTCTGCTCCTGGATCGTCGCGCCGACGATCTTGCCGTCCACCACGGGGACCTGGCCCGAGATGTGCAGGTAGTCGCCCGCGCGCACCGCGGGGCTCAGCGGGATCGGCATCTTTCCGTACGTGATCTTGGGCATTGTGCGAGGCGTGAAGGCAGCAGAACAGAAAATGAAAAGTGTGGAGGACGCAACGGCGACGGCTACAGCTATATGTTTCAGGCGGCAGGACCCGCGCGGCCCTTATTGGGTGGGGCACGGGTTCAACCGTCCGCCAGGCCAGCTACGCGGGCCCCACAGCGAGCAGGAACCCGTACCCGCGAGGGGAGGGCGGGCGCGCGGCCGGCGGCAGTCGAGCGCAGGACGCGCCCCACCGCGCGAGCTGTATGCTTTGGAGCGCGCACGCAGCCGCGCCACGAAAAAATTCGAAAATTGGTGGTCGCGGCCGGGAAGCATACACGTCGCAGACTCGCGCCGTTGGCGCGGGCGAATGCAGGCTGGCGCGCCCGCAGCTGGTCCAATGGTGCGCGCCGAGTTTTCGTGGGGCTGCAGGGCGGGCGCTTATCAGCGAGGCTCCACACTCAGCGATAACACTACAAACAGCGGGGCGAGACGTGCTTGTTTTATCTCGATAGCAAAAGGGTAGGCTCGGCGGAGCAGAGTAAAGCGGGCTCGATAGAACGTCGGCTTTTTCAACGGTTTCAACCGGCTCCTCTGTTTTATCTCGCATAATATCCCTGCGCATAGCTGCTTGCGTGCTGCGTTTCTAGCGTCGCGCGATCAGGCCAAGGCACAGACGGGGCTTCGACTATCTGCGCCCAGTAAACCTCCATGGGCCAAGGATCTGCGGTCCTCCGCCGCACGGCCGAGCCGAGCGGAATCTTTACCGCGCCTGAGGGCGTGTTCGACGCCGAGAACGGCTCGCCGCCGCGGCGCGCGCGCTGGCGGCGGCCGCGGTGGCTGCGCGGGCTGCGCTACAACTCGCCCGCGGCGCAGGTGCTGCTCACGAGCCTCGTCGCGTTCGGGTGCCCGGGCATGTTCAACGCGCTGAGCGGCATCGGCGCGGGCGGCCAGGTCGACCCGCACGCGACGGACACGGGCAACATCGCGCTGTACGCGATCAACGCCGGCGTTTACCTGTTTGTGGCGCCGATCGTGTACCACTACGTCGGCTCGCGGTGGTGCATGTTCTGCGGCGGCATGGCGTACCCGCTGTATGCGGGGTCGCTGCTGGCGTACAACAAGATCCACTCGGACGCGTTCGTGATCGCGGCGGCGGCGGTGCTTGGCGTGGGCTCGGCGCACCTGTGGGTCGGGCAGGGCGCGATCATGACCGGCGCGCCGCTGCCGCACGAGAAGGGCCGGCTCATCGGCGCGTACTGGTTCATCTTCAACCTGGGCGGCGTGATCGGCTCGTTCATCGAGATGGGCGTGAACTGGACGTCGGAGCAGAACGTCGTGAGCGACGCGACGTACGCCGTGTTCATCGCGCTGATGTGCGCCGGGTTCGTGTCGGCGCTGCTGCTGCTGCGGCCCGAGCGCATCGTGCGGTCGGACGGCACGCGCGTGCGCAGCGACGACAAGCTGGCGCGCGGCCGGCCGAACGTGCTGCGCGACTTCGTCGAGATTCTGAAGATCCTGCCGCGCAAGGAGAGCGTCGTGCTGCTTCCGTTCTTCTTCGTGTCGAACTTCTGCTACAGCTACCAGCAGAACACGGTGAACGGCCGGCTGTTCAACATCCGCACGCGCGGGTTCGACGGCGCGTTCTACTGGTTCGGCGCGTTCGCGTCGCCGCCCTTCGGGCTCGCGCTCGACAACAAGCGCTTCCGGCGCCGCACGACGGCTCTCGGCGGCTTTGTGCTGCTCGTGCTGCTGCACGCCCTCGTCTTTGGCGGCGGGCTCGCGCTGCAGCTGCGCAGCCCCTCGAGCAAGGGCGACACGGGCGCGCACCGCTACATGCCGCACGCGCTCGACATGATCCGGTCGCGCACCGAGTTCGCGGGGCCCTTCCTGCTCTACTTCAGCTACGGCATCTTCGACTCGCTGTGGCAGACCTACGCGTACTGGCTCATCGGGTGCCTCGGCACCGACGACGAGGTGTCGGCGCGCTACGTCGGCCTGTACAAGTCGGTGCAGAGCGCGGGCAACGCCGTCGCGTGGAAGCTCAACGAGGTGCCCGTGAACTACACGCTGGAGTTCGCGCTGAACTGGGGGTTCGTCGGCGGCGCGCTGCTGGTGGTCGCGCCGCTCTTCCTCTGGCTCAAGGAGCCCGCCGAGGACGCCGACGCCGCGGCCGGCGCGGCCCCGGCTATCGACGCCGTCGAGGCCGCGGACGGGGCCGCAGACGGGGCCGCAGACGGTGGCCGGAGCGACGAGAAGGCGGTCGCCGCGCACCGCACGCTCACGGCGACCACGACCACGTCCACCACGCCGAGCAGCGCGCGCGGTCTCGACGTGGACCGCGTGGCGCAGCCGTGAGCAGCCCGCGCGGTCTCGACGTGGACCGCGTGGCGCAGCCGTGAGCAGCCCGCGCGAGCAGGCGCGAGCAAGCGCGAGCAAGCGCGAGCATGCGCGAGCATGCGCGAGCATGCGACTGCTTCAACTCCCCCGCAGGACGGGGGCCACCGCGCGGCGCGACGCGTCGCTATGGACATTTGGCGCCGCACACGAGATGCGCCACACCTGGGCAGACGGTCGCAGACGCGGGGTCATTCGTAGTCGGGAACGGGCAGTTCGAAAGGCCGCACGCGGCGTCCGCGCCGTGCGTGCGAGCGCAGCCCTCCCGCTAATACGAGCGTGTTCCCCTTATTGTATACATAAAGATAGCATTAGGCGCGAGGCGTGCAGCTCCGCGCGGGTAGCAAGAATAAATTAAGCGGCGCGACGCGCGGCCGCGCTCATTTCACGAGCCCGCCCATCATGTCCATGAGGTTGAACGGGCGCTGCGGCACGATGTTGAAGAAGTCCTGCTCGATGGCCTGCAGCGCGGGCTCCCAGGCGGGCACGATGCTGCGCGGCTTGTAGTGGTCGGCGAGCTGGCGGTAGAGGCGCGCGTCCTTGGTCTGGCACGTCGTGATGAGCAGCCGCGCGAACTCGGCGACGGGCCCCGCGGGGCCGGCGCCCGCGGCGTCCGCCAGCGCGGCGGCGAACGCGTCCGCGTAAACGTGCGCGTTGCGGAGGTTGCCCGCGCTGAGGTAGCCCAGCACGCCGCGCGACATGAAGAGCGCGCGCATGTTCGCGTCGCGCTCGCCCGCGGCCCAGCGCGCGTGCACGGCGCCGAGCAGCTGCGCGCTCTCGCGGCCGCCCTCGAGCAGGTACTTCTCGGCCTCGAGCGGCTCGTCGGCGCGCACAAAGAGCGTGCCGAAGACGTGCGCAAGCTCCGCGTCGTGCGGCGCCCACGCGAGCGTCTTCTGCGCGACCTGCTTGAGCACGGCGTCGCGCGGGTCGAGGTG
This sequence comes from Starmerella riodocensis, assembly GCA_004124955.1. NCBI lineage: Eukaryota > Fungi > Ascomycota > Dipodascomycetes > Dipodascales > Trichomonascaceae > Starmerella > Starmerella riodocensis. The sequence continues at coordinate 11,826 of NRDT01000145.1, forward strand.
CCACGCGATCTCGGCGACGCGGCCGCGGCTCGGCCCGGCTGGCGGGACCTGCGCCGTCTCGTAGACCTTCAGCATGTAGAGGAGCAGGTCGCTGGCCGAGCCCGTCTGCTGCGCCTTCGCGAGCAGCAGCGCGCTGTTGTACAGCAGCCCGACGGCGGCGACGTGGTCGCGCGCGCGCACGTAGCGCGCGACGACCGTGCGCACGGCCTGGTGCGCCTCGTAGAACTCGCGCGCCACGATGCGCGCGCGCACGCGCGCCAGCGTCTTGTCGATCGACGAGGACATGGCGAGCCCGCCGCGGCGCGCCGCTGCCCCCGCCCTTATCCCCGAGAAGCCCGCGCGGGCACTGCTAAGGCGGACGCGGATGCGGCGTAAACAGAGCCTGTGTGTCCAGCCAGAGAAGGCGCAACTCGGAAACGCCGCAGGAACGCTGGCGAGCTCACAGGCGGCAATGCAGCGTCGGCGAGGTACATCGCAGCGGTACATCGCAGCGAGACGTCGCAGCCGCCCGTCGCAGCCGCCCGCCGCAGCGGCACATCGTCCTGCTAATCTAAACAGCTAGAAATCTAATAGGAGCGCTCTAGGTTACATAGCAGTCACTCGAGTTTTTGGATATTGCGGTGCATCATGCGCAGCTTCGGGAGGAGCAGGCCGCGGCCCGGCCCCGCGAGCAGGAACCAGCTCACGAGCAGCGCCACGAAGACGTAGAAGCGGACGGACGCCCACACCTCGAGCGCCGGCGTGAGGTTGAGCACGAGGAAGGGCACGACCGCGAAGCTGAGCGCGAGCTGCGTGGCGACCCACGTCGCGACGTCGTAGATGCGCTTGTAGCCCGTCCCGACGAACACCGGGCGCAGGTTGCGGCGGAAGAGCTTGCCGAACGTCTGGTAGACGGCGCCGGTGACGAATGTGAGGTAGTACCCCGGGCGCGTGCCGTGCCACAGCGCCGAGACGAGGAAGGTGATGAACGTCGAGCGCGCGCCGGGCTTGCGCCCGGCCGGCGTGACGCGCTCGTAGACGTAGACGCGCAGCCACTGCGCGGTGATGATGTTCCAGTCGGCGAAGACGCCGCGGATGTTCTGCGCGGTCTCGACGCCGAGCGGGCGCACGTTCTGCATGCGGTTCCAGCGCAGCTTCCCCGTCGCCTCGTTGACGCCGTTGAACGCAATGCCGACGTGCATGCACGCCGCCTCGGCGAGCAGCCACGCCGCGTAGTACTTCGTGCGGAACAGCAGCGCGACGATGTACACGTACCCGACGCGGCCCCAGAACGGCGTCTGCGCGTACCACGCTGCGTGCACGAAGTCGAAGTTCGCGCCGCTCGACTGCGTGTACAGGCCCACCCACAGCAGGCCCTCGAGCACCTTCAGGCCCATCACGACGAAGCCGCTGCGCGGCATGCGGCCCGGCGCGGCGCCGCCGTCGAGGCTCCCCTCGCGGCTCCCGGCCCCCGCC
>NRDT01000146.1:0-13107 GCA_004124955.1 Starmerella riodocensis
GAAGGTCTCAATTGCGCAAACCGGATAGAGAGTTATTAAATGCTACACGACAATTAAGACTTTTGAACGCTCGCCCTCGTTTTCCGATGGAGCTGCCCGACCCGGGCCGCCAGACCGTGCTGCTCGACAACCTCGCCGGCGTCGGCGGCGCGACGTACGGCGGCACGCTGCGCCAGGGGAAGGAGGCGTGGCGCAAGCAGGAGCGCCGCACGAAGCAGGGCCGCGAGCACGCCGACGGCAAGGCGTCCCGCACGGAGCGCCAGGTGCTGCTCGACCTGCTCTTCCACGCGTTCGACGACCAGGAGTACTGGGGCGTGCGCCAGCTGCGCGAGCGCCTCCACCAGCCCGAGGCCTTCCTGCGCGAGGTGCTCGAGACCATTGCCGTGCTCATCAAGCGCGGGCCCAACGCCATGAAGTACACCCTGCGCGAGGAGTTCAAGGTCCTCATGAACGCCGGCGCCGGCGTTGAGCGGCTCATCGAGGCGGCGCCCGACGCCGCCGCGCAGGGCGCCGAGCCGGACGACGACGACTTCGAGATGGAGAACGTCGAGCTCGCCTGAGCGCCCGCCGCCGCCTGCCTCTCCGGCCTGCATTCGCGGAGCTCTTATCTAATAGCCTACTTCACATACAAGCAATCTCCGCCGGTTCGGACCGTCCCGCGCGCAGGCCTGCGCTCTCTGGCGCCTTCTGCAGCCGGTCGCGCACGGCAGTCTCCTCGTTCTCCCGACGGCGCCCGCAGTGGCGCCCGCAGTGGCGCCCGCAGTGGCGCCCGCGTTGGCGCCCGCGTTGGCGTTTGCATCTGCCTGAGCGCTCTGCCTGCGCGACTTGCTCTTCTGAACGAGCTACAATTCGGCCCGCTTGCACCGAAGCTTCGGCGCTGAACGCCGCATACATTTAACACTTCATCGTTTGTACTTATAAGTAGCCAGTGGTTAGTACTATTTGTCGAGGCTCTACGCCAACCGCGTCCGCAGGCTGGCCAGCCTTGCAGCGCCCGTGTGACGCAGTGCGCCGCCAGATCGAGGATCTGGCGCCTAGCGCTCGAAAAGACGCACGCGCGCGGGCGGCGTGCGCCAGGCCACACAAATAAGCTCAATCAGCGCAATGCAGTGCAGGCCCGGCGCCGAGGCGCGCGCGGCGCGCCCCGCTGCGCGACGCAGGCCGCGCATTGCGTGCGCTCGTTTCTGAATCGGCACATTCTTGTCCCTGCGGCAGCGCACGAAACGCACACCCCACACGCCGGCGATCGCGCCGCCGAGTTGAGTCCCAGCGAAGACCCATGCGCACAGGGCGAGGGCCATGCACCGTCAGCGCGCGCGACGTGCGCACAGGGTTCAAAAAGCTGTTTCGGCACGTGAACCGCTCGAGATGATCGGCCGCGAGCGAAGGATCTTGCAGCACACGCGATAAAAATAATACTGCAAGCCTGGGCAGTGCGAGCTTGCCGCGCGCCTTCTTCCCGGACACATCGCCTCCGTGCCTACCTGCTGCTCCTTGCTCTCGCGCGACGCCGCTCCCTGTTTCTCTGGACACGCCCTGCCGCCTCCGCCGTTTAGCCCCGCCCCCGCATAGCCGAGCCAGGTGCGTTTCGAACGCCGCTTTTCGACACCGTTGCACCGTTCCGGTCCCCGCGTTCTCCAAGTCTTTCCCGAGCGTTGCGCACGTCTGGCCTCGCTCCTAAGCTGCTTCGCCCGAGCTCATCGCGCGCGAGCCTAATTTACCAGCAGACAAGCCGCCCCGCCTCCTCCCCTCCCCGCTCGCTCTAATGCCTTTGCCGTCTTCGCGCGCGCAGGGCCGTGCGGATGCTGAGAAGGCTCTGGGAGCCCACGACGCAGACGCCGCGCTGAACGACGCGTCGGCGAGCCCGCGTGCGGGCCCGCGTGCGGGTCCGCGTGCGGGTCCGCAGGAACAGCTCGCCGTCGAGCCGTCCGCCGAGCTGAAGAGCAGGGCCGGCGGCGCGCAGGCGACGCGGCGCTACGTCGCGCTGTTCGTGCTGATGATCCAGTCCTCGCTGCTCATCCTCACCATGCGCTACTCGCGCATGGGCAGCGAGGACAGCCTCTACTTCGGCTCGACCGCCGTGCTCATGAACGAGCTGCTGAAAATCACGGTCTGCTTCGCCAAGAGCAGCCGCGACATCGGGCTGCGCCCCACGCTCGCGGGCGTCTTCGGGCGCGACCACTGGAAGCTCGCCATCCCCGCGGCGCTCTACGTGCTCCAGAACAACCTGCAGTACGTCGCCGCCTCGAACCTCGACGCCGCGGCGTTCCAGGTCACGTACCAGCTCAAGATCCTCACCACGGCGTTCTTCTCCGTGACGATGCTGCGCCGCTCGCTGCGGTGGCCGCAGTGGCTGGCCCTGCTGCTGCTCACGGTCGGCGTCGCCCTCGTCCAGCTGCCGGACGCGTTCTGGACGCACGCGCTGAACATGAACGACGACGTCGCCACCGAGCCCGAGCCCGAGCTCGGCGGCGCCGCCGCGCACGCGCGCGTCGTCGGCTTCCTCGCCGTCATCGTCGCGTGCGGCCTCAGCGGCCTCGCCGGCGTCTACTTCGAGAAGGTTCTCAAGCACTCCGAGCAGGTCTCGCTCTGGATGCGCAACATCCAGCTCAGCTTCTACTCGCTGTTCCCGGCCCTCTTCCTCGGCGTCATCGGCCAGGACGGCCGCGCGATCGCCGAGAAGGGCTTCTTCTACGGCTACACCGCCACGACCTGGCTCGTCATCGTGCTCCAGGCCCTCGGCGGGATCCTCGTGGCGCTGGTCGTCAAGTACGCGGACAACATCCTCAAGAACTTCGCAACCTCCATGTCCATCATCGTCTCCGCCGTCGCCAGCCTCCTGCTGTGGGGCACGCACATGTCCAACGGCTTCATCGTCGGCGCGACGCTGGTTATTGCTGCCACGTTCTGGTTCAGCAAGGCCGAGGCCGCGCCGAAGTAGCCCCACCGCCGGGGACCCGCGGCGCGCTCGCGCGAACTTTGTGCCGGAACCTCAGATCAGCTAGACCCTTATACAGATTTAACAACACTCTTACTTTTGTTCGTTCCCCTCTCGGCCGCGCGCCTGCCCTACGGGCAGGGCAACGGGGTCTCGTCGTTCAGGGTCGCGAGAAGGGCGGCACGCAGGGCGACTGCGCATCTGCGCAGTCACAGCAGTTCCAAACACCCCAAGCAGGCGTAACTAGTGTCTCCGCGAGCCTGTCCGCCTCTCGCAGATGCACTCCTCACTGCACCCATGCAGGGCCGCCTGTCGTTACCCCAGCCCTCAAGCATGTCTCACCTAGCCCGCGGTTTTGAACCCTGGACCTCCATCCCTCGAAACCGAATTTTTTTTCTCTCCTCCTCCTCCTCCTCTTCTTCTACCTTTGTGTGAGGTCTCACCGCCCGCACAAGACCAAGCTGGAGGGCGGGCCCTAGGCGTGTAAGCGCGTTGCGCGGCGGGGAAGGGCTTCGGCGCCGGCGCAGCGCGCTTACATTTCTGGCAGAGGAGATATGATGAAGAAAATTGACTGTATGGCACCAGTCTTAGTGGGTCCCTGCTGCTGATTTGTTCTCAAGCACATAGCAGGGGCCACCAGTGATGCAAACAGAATCTTGCACTTTTCTGATCTTCTTGCGCTCTAAACTTATAGACATAGCATTTAATGTACAGAAGTGAGACACTCGTCGAGCAGGCCTCGCCTTGCCGCGCTTTGCCTCGCCTTGTTTCACTGCGTGTTTTCCATAAGCACTGTGCGCTCTCTGCACGCAGCTTCACGCAGCCTTGGGCTCCTGTGCGTCCCTCGTGGGTTGCGTACGCCCTTTAGCATGTGTGCGTCTCGATTAAGGAGCGCACGCATCACAGCCGGGCCATGTGAGTGACAGGCCGGAACTTCTGCCTGCCCAAGCGCCTGCCTGGATGCGGACTTGCAAGACTAGATGGTCTCGGACGAGAAAACTTACGTACATTCTACAATTAACAATTAAGAGCCAGCTAACACCCCTCATGCTCCCAGGCCGGGCCTCCGCTCCTCCTTCGCGGGCAGGCCAGGCGCGGCCGTGCGTCCCATGGGCGCGCGCGCGCAGCTTCACATGCTGCCTCTGGCGCTGCCTCGGGCCAGACCATGATGTCATGCAGAGAGAGTAAGCCTCTCGCGCACGGTCTGGCGCACGAGTGACGGCAAGGCTCACAGTCCACTCACGTTTGGCGGCCGCAGAGTCCTGGAACCCTCTCGCTTCAAGCTGGTATTTGTGCGTTCAAAGATCCTCTGTGACGCGTCCACGCCCAGGCCTGCATAAACGGTTTACCGTTTTGGGACAGGGTCGTCGACTCCGCACCCATCGGTGGGCAAGGAGGCCGGGACGCGTTCTCCCATGCTCGGCGCTGAGCATGGGAGGAGCGACGCTACTGGCGGGGTCAAAGAAAACAATGCGCGCCCGATACGCACTCGCGCGTGCAGAGGCGTTGCGGCAAGATCGCGCCTAGCCTGGTGAGAGGCGCCGCCTGCCTGCGGTGCCGGACGGCCTTGGTTTTTCAGTAGGGCCTGTTCTTTTTTTTGTGAGCTACGACCAATTGACCCTAATTATAGAGCAACGCCAGTCCCTTAATTAAGCTCTCCTCCATAGGGCTGGCGCGGAGGCTGGGCGTTGGGCCACGGACGGGAGTCAGGTGGTGTGGATGGCTGTGCGTAAGAGACGATGCGCCTAGCCCTTCACCTCACGAAGGCCGCGGGACGCGAATTAATAGGGTTGGGCAGAACCCGCCTCTCTAGGAAGCTCGAAATATGGAGGAAGGGGAGGCGGGTACGCGTCGCCCCCCCGCGCGCGCGCGTGCAACCGCATCAGCCACGCCGTTCCGTCTCCTTCGGCCGCGCACAAAAATTTGAGCTCTGCCAGGCTCTGCGCTCAGTCTCGAGAGCCCTGCGAGGCCAAGCAAGTGGCTTATGGAATACATGCAGTCGGCGTCGCAGTCACCAGCCCCTTGATTTCAATTATGTATCACCGCTTCCTCTGCCCAACCTCATTATCCTATGCATGAGGCCAATTTCGGCACCCTACCCTTTCCACCCCTTTCGGGAAAGATATATTCAGCATCGTATAGTAGATATAACCCGCGACCTCCTGGATCCCGTTCCTCAAATACTCCATCCTGCGCTGCTACGCCGACGCCTCGCTCCGTTCCGCTCGAAGGACAAGGCTTGACACGAAGAGGCTAAGACCCCCTCCTCTCGACGGTGACCACCACAAGGAGCTTCTGCACGCCTACACATTCATTGAGGTCTCGTCCCCACTAGCAGCACCCGAGTTGGAGCCACCAGGAACATACTCGATCCGTCGCCCCGCCAATTGCCCGCAACTCTCCCCCGTTCTTTAATCACGGCGCCGCTCCATTTCTTACAGACCAGTTGAGAGCCTTGTTGCCCCAGCACTACCCCCTAAAAACTATCATGCAGGACTACTCGACGCAAGCCTCGCTCGACAGCGCGGCCCTGAACTACTTCGTGCGCCAGCCCGTGAACGACCAGATGGTGAACTACCTGGCGTCGGCCACCCTCATGACGATTCGATGCGACCCCGTGCAGTACAACACGCCGCCGATGAGCCCGCAGGGCAGTCCTAATGGCGGCGAGCCGCTGCGTGCCGAGCCCACGGTCGAGTCGCTGACCTCGTTCATCCGCGCGCTGATCAAGAAGTCGAACGTGCAAACAGCAACGCTGATGACGTCGCTCGTGTACTTGGCGCGGCTGCGCGACCGCCTCCCGAAGTCGGCCATGGGCATGCCGTGCACCTGCCACCGCATCTTTCTCGCGGCGCTGATCCTCGCTGCGAAGAACCTCAACGACTCGAGCCCCAAGAACAAGTACTGGGCGAAGTACACCTCCGGCCTGTTCACGCTGTCCGACGTGAATCTAATGGAGATGCAGCTGCTCTACCTGCTTGACTGGGACCTGCGCGTCACGAACCGCGACCTGTTCCTCCAGCTGAACCCGTTCCTGTCGCCGATCAAGGACAGCCTCATGGTCTCGAACTACTCGCGCAAGTCCAGCGCGCAGCCGGCACAGCAGGCGCGCCCGCCGCGGCCGGCCGTGCAGCCGCTGCGCATCCGGCACCGCACGGTGCCGTCTGTGCACCACAACCCGGGCCTGTCCGCCTCCTCGTCGCTGGACAGCCTTAGCAGCGTGAACTCCGACCTAATCCAAACGCCGCCGGAGTCGTACAGCTACGGCAGCTCGCTGCGCAACGTCGCCCCCAACGCCAAACACACCGACGCGCAGCCTCTGCAGGTGAGCGGTGAGTCGTACCAGAAGGTCCCGCTGGAGACCTCTCGGTTCGACCCGAGGACGAGATCGGTCCGGTCCGTCTATTGAGTTCCGCGCGCGCGGCATCGCTCGCGGCGAGCTAGCCGATCGCTAATGGTCTGATCGGGATCGCTTGCTAGAGCGCGCTTCGCGGAGCCTCCCCCTCTCTGCCTCTCTCCTCGCGTCCATGAGACTGCATGTTGTGTGTGTGCCTTGACCAGCGCTGGCGCGGGAAGCCACCTACAACGCATGGAGTGCAGCTCACTAATTTCATCTGGGATGACATTCCATAATCACTAATCTTTCATATAGAGAATCGACTCGCTCGTTCTTAACACTCAACCAATCAGCAGCCGCGGAAAGCTTTCTTTGGAACTAGCCTCTCTGCGAGGGCCACACCTCGAATATTGCTCGAAATTAGTTGGTTCAGTCAACTCAGCGGCTCTATGCCCCGCGTGGCTAGATGAGCGCCATCTGGCTTCTTCGCCGATGTGATCAACCGTTATTTCGTGGGCAGGTCGTGGCGGCGGATATTCTGCCTGTCAGGTCAAGGGGAAGCTGCAGGACGGTTAGATAGACCCACCAAGGCGCGACCTGCCGCTTACCAGCTGCGCTTGCATATCCTACCTGCTAGTCCACCAAACATGCTTGATCCGGCCGACGCGCAGCGCGGTTACCTTTCAGGCCCAAACTGCATTACGCGACAATGGCCCACACCCCCTTTGAAGACGGCTCGCGGGCCCTGAAGACGGCTCAAGGGCAGGGCGCCTGTAGATTGAGGCGAGGGCGCACCTCACCCTGCGCAGCAGGCCCGGTCGACGGCCACTTGAGAGACGGCGCATGCAGAGGGCACCCGCCATTTTAAGACGGGCTGCACGGCCCCGTGCTGCTTGGCCCCGTGCTGCGTGGCCGCAGAAGGCTTTCTCAACACGCGGAGCGGCCCGCCAGTACGAGGCTCTTGAGGTCCTTGTTGAGGCTGCCGGATCGGCGAATAGCGACGAGCGGAAAGGCGCGAGCGACGGGGGAAACGAGCAGCGCATTCGGCTGCGGTCGCGGCGGAAATCGGCGCGACGCGGTGGCTCGAGCTCGGACGGAGGCGGCAGGGGCGGCGGCTCAGACGGGTCGCCAGCGCCGGGCGACGGCAGCGCCGGCGGCAAGAGCGGCAGCACCGGCGGCAAGAGCAGCGGCGCGGGCTTCGACTGGCGCTCACGGGCGCGCAACACGTTTGTGCGCGCCGCGGAAACGGCTATGATCATGACGTCCGGTCTCGCCATGCTGGGGTTCGCCGGGCTGCTGTACCACCGCGCGTACCGGCAGCACACGATGAACAAGATGGAGCACGCGCTGGACACGTGGGACCCCGTTCTGGCCATGAGCAGCGGCCAGAAGAAGCTGGGCGACGACGCGGGCTGGGTCGAGCGGCCGCAGCAGGCGCTCGTGGACGCCGTTGTGTCCGGCCGCACGGGCGGCCGGTACTGGCTGCTGCTCGGCGAAAAGGGCACCGGGAAGACGTCGATGCTGCTGCACGCGATCCAGCACGTCGAGGGCCGCAACGTGGTGGTGATGGACGCGCACGCGGACCCGGAGATCTTCCGGCAGCGGCTCGGCAAGGCGCTGAACTTCGAGTTCCACGAGGACTACTGGGGCGGGCTGTTCTCGCTGCGCGGCCCGCGCGAGAACACGTACCTGGACATCGAGCGCGTGTTCAACGTGCTGGAGGAGGTTGCCGTGCGGCGCTTCAAGCGGCTCGGCCGGCCTCTGTGCGTCGTCGTGAACCACGCGCACCTCATCCCCGAGAACGAGGACGGCACTAAGCTGCTGACGCTGCTGCAGCAGAAGGCCGAGTCATTCAGCGGGTCCGGCATCGCGAACTTCGTGTTCAACTGCGACGACTACTGGCTCTACCAGCGCCTGCAGCGCGCGCAGACGCGCATGGACGCGATCAGCGTGTCCGACCTCACGAAGCCCGAGGCCGTGCAGGTGCTCCGCCGCATGAGGCAGCGAGTCGTGGACGGCGCCGGCGCTAGGCTCAGCGCACAGAGCCAGGCCAGCGGCGGCAGCACCGTCGGCGAAGTAGCCGCCAGCGGGGGCAGCAGTGCCGCCGCTCGCGGCGATACTGGTCGCGCGCGAACCGGCACAGCTCCGAGCGCCGAGCCGAGCGCCGAGCTGAGCGCCGAGCTGTGTGAGACCATCTACGGGCTCGTCGGCGGCCGCCCGCAGCACCTGGCGGCGGTCGTGAACCACGCGGACATGGTGGCCGCGTGCCAGCGGCTCATTGACAAGGAGAAGCAGTGGTTTCTGAACTGCTGTGGGCTACTCGGCGCCGAGATGGACGACGACGTGATGGACAGCGGCAAGTTCGCGAGCTCCGGCATGCTGCTGGCGCGCGCGTTCGTGCAGCTCGAGGACGCGCTCGCCGCGGCGGGCGAGCTGCTTGATCCTGCGGACGGCACGCGCAGCCTGCCGCGCATCCCGCTGTGGCGCGCGCGGCAGATCATGACGCGGCCGGACTTCATCCGCGAGTACGACAACCTCAATCTGTTCACGCTCGACGCGTTCTCGCGCGTGAAGCCGGACTCCGTTGTCATGATGCATGCTTTCCGCGAGATAGTCGAGCTGCCTGGGTTCGCGGAACTCCTCGACGCGACGCTCGACCGCGTCGCAGCGATCGAGAGCCTGGGCCGCACGCGCGAGCTGACACTGAAGGATCTGGGCGGCGGCGGCTCTGGCGTGCGCGGCGCGCTCGTGCTGCGCCCGGGGAACCGGCTCGAGCTTGACATCCCGGGCGACGAGGGAGAGGAGACGGACTACATGTTGGACTCAACGGAGCGGCACTTCTGGAAGCAGCGGCTGTACGACATCCGCGAGATCGACAAAGCACTGGAAAAGAGCAGTGGCGAGCAAGATAGCTCGGCACCGCGCACAGCACCGCGCGCGTAGCTGTGGATATGGCGAGCTATGCCAAGCGAGTGTGACATGCGGGGGCACGCCAGTGTGTGCGAGCGCGCGCTCGCAATAGATTGGCACCTTGACTTCTTCCTCTGAACTATCTTGATTACGACCGACGGCCGCTTAAAAAGAGTAGCGGCGCTTGCGGCGCTTCTGCATTAGCATTATGTACACACTTTAATCCGGCTCAGCGCGCGCGCGCGGCGCCGACGTTGGCCGCCACGGCCATTTTCGCGATGACGCCTTCAACGCTGCCCTCCTGCGCGGAGCACGGCACGATGTCCCAGCCCGCGGCGCGAGCGTGGTCGCTAAGCGCGTCGTAGCGCGCGCGGGTGCCCTCGCAGTCGGCCTTCGTGGCCACGACGAGGATGTTCTTATTGCGCGCGCGGTCGCCGAGCTCGGCCATGAGCAGCTCAAGATCCGCCACGGGGTCGGCGCGGCTGAGGTCGATGACGAAGGCGAGGCCCTGGCAGCGCTCGATGTGGCGGAGGAACCCGAGGCCGAGGCCCTTGTCGAGGTGCGCGTCCTTGATGATGCCCGGGATGTCGGCGACGCTGAAGGACGTGCCGTCGATGCCGAGCGAGATCGTGCCGACGGACGGCGTGAGCGTGGTGAACTCGTAGTCGCCGACGCGCGGCCGCGCGCGCGAGATCGCGCGCAGCAGCGTCGACTTGCCCGCGTTCGGCAGGCCGACGAGGCCGAGGTCGGCCAGCATTTTGAGCTCCATGATGAGCGTAAGCTCGCAGCCGGGGCGCCCGCGCTTCGCGAACGTCGGCCCGCGCAGCTGCGGCGTCTGGAAGTGCATGTTGCCGAGGCCGCCGGCGCCGCCGCGCACGAGCAGGACGGGCTCGCCGGGGCGGTCGAGGTCGATGCCGCCGAAGGGGAACATGTCGCTCGCGCGCTCGGCGCGGCGGTGGATGAGGTCGTAGTGCTTGACGCGCTGCGCGATGCGGCGGAAGTCTGCGTTGGCGAGCCAGCGCTCCTCCTCCTGCTCGCGGAAGAGCCAGCCCCCCGTTCCGTCCGCAAAGACGTCGCGCTGCAGCTGGATGCCGACGTCCGCGTCGAAACGCGTGTAGTTCGTGACGACGTCCACAGTCACCACGCCGGAGGGAGGGTCGTCCGTACGCGCGCTCTCAGCGGGGGAGCAGGCGGACTCAGTGGACTCCGCATTAGCGGCCGCGTCAGCAGTCGTTCCGGCGGTCGCTTCGGCGGCCGCTTCGGCGGCCGCTTCGGCGTTCACACCTTCGTCCACGCTTGCCGCCTTGAGGGCCTCGTCGGCAGACGTTGCGTTGTCATAGCTAACCTCCTCGTTTGAGGCACTCAGTTCGTCCGCGGCGCCCATTAGGGCGCGCAGCTCCGGCAGTGCGGGCGCCCAGCGCAGCTGCGTGCCGACGGGGACGTGCAGCACGACGTTCTCGCCGCGCTTGCCCGTGAGCTGCGTCGAGCCGCCGCCGCGGCCGGCCTGCGCCGCGTAGATGTGGCGGATGTGCGCAAGCGTGGACACCTGCGGCGACGCCTGCACGTAGACGCTCCCGCCGGCGCCGCCGTCGCCGCCGTCCGGCGGGCCGACGGAGCGGCCCGCCTCGCGCAGGAACGAGATCTTGCCGTTGCCCCCGTCGCCGCTGCGGACCTTCACGACCGCCACGTCTCTGAACTTGCCCTCGACGCTGCTGCCGGCGAACCGCCGCTGCTGCCGCCAGGACGCGAGCAGCGCGCGCGGCAGCGTGTAGGCGCGCGGCTCCGTGCGGTTGTCCGCGGGCACGGCGCCAAGATCCATCAGCTCCTGCACATCGGCGTTGTCCTCGATGTGCCGGGCGCGGCGCGCCGCATGGAATGCGCGCGCGCCGCGCCGTGCAAGCAGGCCGGCGGCTCGAGTCGGCATCGCCTTTGCGGGCGCTGCCCTCGCCCCAAGCCTCAAAAGACCGCGCGCGCACGGCTGGTGATGTTCTCGGCGGGCTCCGCGTGGAAGTCAGGAGCGGTCGCATAGCCGTGCGACTGAATTTCATGGCGCCGCCGCATGAAGTTTTAGGGGGCTGTGTGCTCAGTGCGCGGAGGCAAAGGCCGCTATCGTGTCGGCGTAGCCGCCGGCGTGCGCGCCAAGCCGCAACTGCGCGCCCTGCCGCTTCGCGCACGGCGCACGCATCTAGTATCTACACCCAGTTAAAAATTACAGTGTTGTACGTAGCGAGTATATGTAATGCTCTTGCCACCGAGATTGCGGAGTCGCAACTCTGCAGAGCTCACTGCGAGCCGAGCCCGCCTTCAAGCCCGGCCCGCCGGCGAGCCAGAACTGCGAACCCTGTGCCCCCGCTCTGACGCGAGCGACGGGCGTGTTGGGCGATCCGCAACTGACTGCGAGCGTGGCCGATTGACGACATGCCCAAGCGCACGAGGGAGCCCTCGGCGTTCCCGCGCGTGGCGAACCACCAGAAGTTCAGCACGTTCCGGCTGATCCCGGTCATCAACCAGAAGAACTACTTCACGAACTACTTGAAGAAGGACAGCCAGTACCTTTGCCGCAAGATCCGCGAGCGTGCCGACGACGACGACACGAAGGTGGTCGTGCTGCAGCTCGGGTCGCGCAACCTGCGCTTGGGGTTTAGCGACGACGCGGTGCCGCGCGTGCTGCCGTTCAACGTCGCCAAGCGCCAGCCGCTGTACGAGCCCGAGGGCGCTGCGCGGGCCGGCCCGCGGGCCGGCGACGCGAACGATCCAGAGCGCGATGCCGAAGACGATGCGGAGCACGATGCGGAAGACAATGCGGAGCGCGACGCGGAGCAGGACCAGGCGCAGTTCGACGGCGCGCTCGAGGAGATCACGCAGAGCTTCGTGGACCGCATGCGGTTCTACAAGACGCGCATCGTGCACAGCGCGCGGCAGACGTGCGAGGAGTTCAATGCGCGCCAGCGCGGCGAGGACGTCAGCAACGGCGACAGCGGGGAGAGCGGCGACGAGGCCGAGGCTGAGGGCGGCGGCGCGCACGGCGGCAGCGGCAGCGGCGCCAAGATCTACTGCGCAGGCGCGCGCGTGCCGGAGGGCTACAACGTGTTCTGGCCGCTGCGCCGGGGCGTGCTGAACGAGGACGCGCGGTTCTACCGCAGCCCGCAGGAGCTCGCCAGCGACGTGCACGACATCCTTGCGTACGCGCTGGCGTCCGCGCGCGGGCTCGGCATCGCGGACCTGCGCAGCTCCGGCAAGTACGACGTCATTCTGCTCGTGCAGGACCTGCAGGAGCGCACGGCGCTCGCGCAGATCGTGGACGTGCTGTTCGCGCTCGGGTTCGCGAACGTCGCGCTCATCGAGGAGGCCGTGGCCGCGACGTACGGCGCGGGGATCTCCGCGGCGTGCGTCGTCGACATCGGCGCGCAGACGACGACCGTCAGCTGCGTCGACGACGGCGCGTGCCTCGCGAACTCGCGCGTCAAGCTCGACTTCGGCGGCGACGACGTCACGCGCGTCTGGGGCAAGCTGCTGCGGCGCATCGCCTTCCCCGGCGACCCCGACGCGGCCGAGCTCGACCGCCTCAAGCAGCAGTTCTGCACGGTGAACGAGGCGGACATCTCCGTGCAGCTCTACAAGTACATCAACCGCGCGCGCCGCCGCAAGTACGACTTCAAGGTCTACAACGAGGTCATGCTGCCCCTCTTCGCGCTGTTCTACCCGGACGCCTTCACGCTGCCGCCGCGCGTGGCGTGGCGCTTCCGCCTCTTCCCGCCGTCGACGGACCCCTACACGGGCCACTCGAACGAGCCCATCTCGGACGCCGACATCAACGTGCGCCACGGCACGCTGGCCGTGTTTGGCCAGTCGTACGAGGACGGCGCGGCGGCGGCCGACGCGGCGTCCGAGGCCGAGGCCGCGGGCACGGCCGCGGACGGCG